>JADDOH010023136.1:0-119849 GCA_016648135.1 Agrypnia vestita | reverse complement strand
ATTACGGCGCTCAATATTTGTCTCTTTGTCGGGCGGCCGGCCTCCGTTATTTCTGGCAAGTTCACAAATTGAAAAACAAATTTGTCGGAGGCCGGCTCCCATGCAATCCCGAGCACTTTTTCTGCCGTTATCTCCGCCCCGATAATCCTCATCGGTTCCACCGCTCTTAAGGCGGGCTCAATTTTTTCTAATACTTCAGGATCATTGGAGGCCCAGTTGCAGAGCTGCATTTTCCCTCGACGCAGTATTTCAGTCACTTCGGTGAACATTTTTAAGGCCTCGTCAGTTGAATCTACTGCGTCGAGGTAATCGTCCATATAAAATGTAGTCTCAACCGCCTTTGCCGCGGTCGGAAATTCCGTGGCACTGGCTTGCGCAATCCGGTTCCTCACATACTGTGCACTGCTGGGCGAGCAGGTGGCGCCAAAAATCATAGACGACATTTGGTAAGTCGTCGGCACCTGCTCGCCTGGTTGTTTCCATAGAAATAATTGCGCCGCTTGGTCGGCCTCTCGGATTTTTATGCGCAAAAACATTTCTTTTACATCGGCTGCCAGTGCCACTTTTCCTTCCCGGAACCGGAACACACTGCCTAGAAGTGAACTCAGCAGGTCCGGCCCCGTCAATAGCATATCATTCAATGATATTCCTCGGCACTTACTCGCGGCATCGAATACTATACGTATTTTGCCGGGCTTGTTAGGGTTAAAGACCGCAAAATGCGGCAAGTAAAACTTAAATTTCAGCGCCTTTTCTTCGGCGGGTGACAAGGCGCGGGCGTAATCTTTCTCAAAATATTCATTTATTTTCGCCCTATACGCCGTCGCATATGCGGCATCTTTTTCCATTTTTCTTTCAATCCCCGCCAGGCGGTTGGCGGCGCACTGGCGGCTGTCTGGGAAGTTAACTTCATCCATTTTCCAAAGAAGGCCCGTTTCCCATTGCCCGGTAGGTAATTGCCGCGTAGTGGCCTTCATAATAGCGGCGGCGCGGGCGTCCTCTCTATTGACGCGGGCCGCGGCAGTGATCCCCAGTGAATCCACTGCAAAATGCGCCCTTATCAGCGCCTCCAGATCGTTATCGGCCGCCGGCACCGTGGCGCCGGAGAGCGCCAAAACCGTCGCGGTGCCGGCGGGTGGCCGGCGGCCAAGCTCGCCGTGTGTGGTCCATCCCAGGGCTGTGCGGGAGCGCAATCCGCCGGTAGGTATTTCAGTCACCTCCCGGGTGACGATCAAATGCGCGTGGTCCTGGCCTATCAATATTTGTGGCTCCACTTCATTAAACTCCGCGCACTTTCCACCAACACACGCGCGTTCTAAGTCATTTTCATTTTTATTTTTATTTTTATTTTTATTTTTATTTTGGCACTCGCATTTTTTTAGCACTTTTTGCGCGGGCAGAGCGAGCTGTTTGACCGTGCTCGCCCGCATTTCATATGCAGCCTCACTCCCCCGCACTGTGAGATTTACATCTTGGGACCGGTCATCTGAGGAACACATTCCATTTGCGCCGTGAATTCTAAGTCCGCGCACCGGTCCGCGGGCCCCGACGGCGCTGGCCACTGTTTCATCGACGAGAGTGACGGTCGAACCCTCATCGAGAAGCGCGTAAATTTTCACTTGGCCTCGGGGCCCACTCACAGTCACCAACAAAACTTTTAATAGTACGGCATATCGCCCATTGTCCAATTTTGCGTGCCCCACTGTATTATCGCGGGGCGCCGTAACATTCGTCGCGGGGGTGGTAGATGGGGCGGCCGCGGCGGCGCCGCCTGACCCGCGCGGTGGCGCGCTTCGCGGGGCGCCTCGCCCGCCTCGCCGGTGTTGATCGCGGCCACGCCCGCCTCGCCCGCCGCGCCCGGATCGATGTTCTTCAGCGGCTTGGGGCGGGCGGCGATTTTCTTCTAAGTGCAGCGAGTGGTGGTGTGGTGCTCGGCATCCATTTTCGCCGCACCGCTTGGCCTTGCAGATAGGCAACATATGCCCCCTTGTTAGGCAATTAAAGCAGACAGCGGCCCGCCTTGCCAATGTCCATCTCTCCCGTATAGATTTATTCCAATACGCCCTACAATCCAGCAGGGCGTGATTTGCCATATGGCAGGCGCAGCATCTGGCGGCGCTCGTTGACGGTCTATTTTCTTCACCATCTTCCGTCAATTGGTGAACTTGACCGCTTCGGCGGGCGGTCATCTTCTGGCTCGCTTTTGGCCTACATCCGGCGTACGGCGCCATGTCCAATATGTCGACCAGCCAGTCCGATAAGTCTTTTATTGTGATGTTGGTTGGTCCGCCTCTCCTTGAATTCAGCCACATTAATTTCGCCGACATGGGAAGCTTGCCGACCATTTCTGTGAGTAGCTGCGGTGACGTCAGGTATTTTCGGTCAAAGCCATGCACGGTCGCCACCACATTTCTGATTGCTATAGCATAATCGGTCAGCGCGTCTATCGGCGAATCTTCAGTGATACGTGGGTGGCGGCGGACTCTTTCCAGCATGCTATCAATAATATCTTCGGAATTGCCGAAGCGGTTTTTCAGTGTCCGCATAATCTCCTCCAAATTCTGTGGGTCCACTAGAAGCGGCGCGACTGCTTCGCGCGCTCGTCCTTTCAGCGCCGTTTGTAGGCGCATAATATTTTCAGGCGGCGACAATCCACATAGAACTGACGACTGCTCATACTGCGCCAGGAAAGTCGGCCACTCGAAGGGGTCTCCGGAAAAATGCGGCAATTCTTTGACGCCTGATTGTCGCGCCAAAATTGCTGAAACCGGCGCCTCTCCCGCAGTAGGTTGTGAGCGGGTGCTGTTGGCCTGGCGTGAATTGAGCGCCTCTTCAATCAGTGAGTTGACCATCCGTCTTTGTTCCGGATGGCTCAGGATCCAATCTCTCGTGAATGTATTCGGTTCGGGACAACGGCCCCGCTGTCCAGATCGGTCTGATGACACAATCGCGTACTCCTCCATGACGTCATCGGCCGCGGCAACTGGTGGGCGGCGGGTGGTGACGTCATCGGCCGCGACAACTGGTGAGCGGCGAGTGGTGACGTCATCGGCTGCAACGACTGGTAGGCAGCGAGTGGTGATGTCATCGGTCGCGACCACTGGTGGGCGGCGGGTGGTGACGTCATCGGTGGCGGCTAGTGTCGGCCGCTTGGGTGTGACATCATCAGCGGCGACCGAGGCTGGTCGCTTGGATGCCGCCCTGGTCGGTTGCCTCTTTGCAGGCGACACGTTTGCAGCTTCGGATGCGTCTGCCTTTGCTGAGCAGATCCGGATGAGCGCCTCCGCGTGCTCTCGCTGGAGTTCTCGTATGAGCTGCTGTTGGCGTCGGATCTCCGCCGCTTGCCGGCGGACGGTGTCCTCCGTGGATGTCGTGGAGGCCCGGTCCACTTCAGAACCGGCTTGTTCCGGTGCCACAGGCTCGTCCTGGTCGTGGTCTCCCCCAACAGAGTGTCTCGATCCCTCTTGAGACATGGTGGTCGTCAGCGAAGCTCAAATCTCCGGCTCGAACAGGACCAAAATGTTCCGGATGGGAACACTTTTTTTTATGCGGCTCAGTAGTCTTCGCTGGTGGGGCAGAGATCGCCACCAGAATTTGCTGTGAAGCTCGTAGTCCGTGGATATGCCAGAAGTCAAACGCCGAAGTAGTGCTTTTATCGTATTAAAGTCGAAGAAAAAATCCGAAGCGAAGTCCAAGTCAGAAAGCAGTGGTCACAAAAATCCAAGAAAGCAGAGTCCAAAGTAGATGAGCAGGGGTCAGAAAGAAAAGGCAGCAAGAAGATTGTCCAAATAGCGATTCTCGTACCAACGCGAGTGGCGTAACTGTGGTACTCGCTCAAAAAATGCATTTTATTTATACCAAATTCAAAATTTCACAAGATTGCGTCATAGCATGTTACAGAAACCAATGAGATTGCGTAATTCTGGGAAGGCGCCGCAGCGCTCCCAGCGGCCGAGCGGTGAACTACGTCATTCGCGGTTGCACAATTTCACCGCGCGGCAGATTTCATATGGCAGATACAAATTAATTCATAAAAAATGCATTTTAGCTCCCAAGAGACTAATACTGTGTTATTTTGTAATAACAGACCTAGCAGATGATAATAACACAGTTATTTGGACGGGCTGGGTCATACAAGGCCCAAAAAACTAAAATTAAATTCGCCACAAACGGCTCAAATTTTCAAAAATTCATAAAAAATCAAAAACAGCATTTTTACAAGTTTTGCTATGACAAATGTAATTTGCGCATGCAAGCGCTCATTTTAACAGTAATTCCAAATATTTCAGGTAAATATTTACTGAGTTATAGGCATTCAAAAAAGCGCCAAAAACCAATTTTTTATTTCACTCTCAGGCGCGCCTATATCATTCCACATATATAAAAATATATTTTCCAGACAGGCATTCAGTAAAGGAATGCAATGACACTACATAAGTAGGAATTCGTCCACGATAAGCCGCTCTGATTGTCGATTAAAAATTCGACTTTTTAATATTCTCCACGGCGAGCCGTGTGCGCGAGCTTACCGCGACGTGGGCCCGAAAACAGGCGCATACCGTTTCCAAATCGAGAAAAATACCAAATTTTTCTCACGGTCTTCCAGTACTCATTTATTTCATGATGACCATCTCCACGATGGCGCCCGGTGCAGGCCTTCGGGCCCCCGTGGAGGGTATCCCATATACGCATCTCAGACGGGGGCTCGGAATTTGAGTACTAGGCGTTAGAAGTTATAGCCGGTCAGGTAAGTTTGTAAAATCTCTCATATTCAAAAACATTTATTTGCCCGTCGGCGGATTCAACGGCGGAAAGAAAGAGACGAGACCCTCTGCAGCGAGACTCGTCTCCCGTGTTGGCGAATATTGCGTGCCACACTCATGCCCATTTAGTGTTGGCGAACATCGCGGGTACCGCGTGCCACACACATACTTTACTTTGGGGCGTTACATCGCGGAAGAATCCCTTCGGCTCAAACTTCTAACCTTTGTCCACGCACCAATAGGTGCCAAATAAAAAATTATTTATTTCCATTTTATTCATAAAAATTCATAAAATTCCAATACATTTTTCTCATCAGAGATTCAACATAATGCACATGACAATATTGCATACAAAAAAAGGGCGCCAAGCGCTGCTTCTTACAAGGTATCAACATATTTTTAAAATATTTTCATAACATATACAAATTCCACACATATTTGTATCGACACTTGTAGCTGGAAATAACATCGGCGGCCAAACAGGCCGCATTTTTCATATTCATTTAACAAAGGGCCAATCTCAGGGCTAGTGTCCGGACGATGTTGTTCTACAGCTAGTTGGAAGCAGTATGCGCGCGCGGCCCCCCTCCAGTCGCGGCAGCAGCCGCTGGGCACTGACTTGCGCGCGCTCCGAGCGGCAACCCAATTTTCAGTAGCGGCATACACGCCTCGTTTCCAATGCAATTTTCTGTATGTAGCGGCTGATTTATTTTGGACACGCGCCGCTCATAGTGGTCATGTTATGTTCTCATTTTTTACATGGCTCAACCCTGTCCGTTCCAATTTCTTCTGCTAGAATCCCTGCGGCCCGGCTCCGGCGGCGTTGGTAACAATTTATTCTATGATTCATAATGCGCCAGGTAGGGATTACCTGGATTCCAGGCGTCGATGGAAACAAAATAGGAATTTTAATGGAAGGTAAAATTCTTTTATTTTGTGTTCCGTATCGACGCCTGGAATCCATTATGAGAGATCTGTTTGTTATCACCTGGTGGTTCAGCGTCATATGTGATCGCCTGTATTGGCATAAGGAGAGGCGCTAAGCACTCTGGAGGGCTTGTTGCTTGGAGATATCTATTATACATCGTTAGTGATTTCACTGTTTCCTCTTGACAAGATTTCTTCTACCGGGTAATTCTCCAGCCAATTCGAGGAAGCTACAGCAGAATGAACACTTCCTGGCATTGCTTCTCTCCAGCCTCTCTCAAGATTGACTTGATCCAACCTCCCACTACTGCCTGTAAATCTGGCTTTATTTCACCCGCTATCGTCACAGCTCGTTCCTGCCCGGCTATCATCTCGGTCATGAGAGTTATGAGAAACTAGCTTCCGGATCCAAAATAAGGGGGTTAATGTTTCTCTCATCCGATGCGTTCAACTTCCATCCTGACTGCTTGTACTTCATCGTGTCAGTCTTTGCTCCGAAGGCTGGCCATAACGTGATGGAGTTTCCCTTGTTAGTCGGTCCGGGGTGATTCTGAGAAGCGCCAGATCTTGCACCCTTCGACCCGATGCCATGATGAGCTGCATGGCCATACTTCTTGACACATCATACGGGCTGACCCTAGGTAGGTTCTCACGTAGACAATCCACTTGTACTCGGGAATTCCAGATTGGGGGCCTCTCAGTGGGTTCACCAGTAACTGAGATGGCTCTAAGGAAATGCCTAACGAGGAAGTTTGAGCTTATCTTATCTGCATTAAGGGCTGGGCCACGGGAGGTACGATAGCCACTTTGTGGACCAATATGTTTCGAGAAACTAAATCCTCGTGAATGAATAGGTTGGTCAGATATTTTGCAACCGTTGCAGGGGGAGGGTTATGAGGTTGTACGGAATGCGTGATACACCCTCGGTGATACACCTCGCCATCTATCCCAGGCTGGCCTGTAAGTGTTCAGCGTCTTCCCTCTCCAGCCAGAACTGCCCCCCTCCACTGCTATTCTCCAGACTTCCAGTTGAAGGTCCAGAACCTTCAGTGGCGCAATAAGCGCCTATTGTATGGAAATCCTGTTGACGTGTTGATCAGGAGCCTTTTCAGGTTTCTTGCGCTTATTGGCCCTCCTTCTGCTGGTTGTTTGATTTCGGTCCTCCAAAAACGTTCTCTCTCATCTTGACACAACCAGGAGGAAGGTGCCTCTTGCCCAGTTCAAGTGTGCCAATACTTCTGGGACGAGATTTGGTGGCGGAAATACCCAGGCCAGTTCGTAATCCTAATGTCGACTGAATGCGTTGGGATAGGAGGCTGAGTAATCGGTTGTCCAGCGACACATAGGTTGGCACCGGTGGCCGGTGCAATAGGTCGATCTGAGATCGCTCCCCATACTCAAAATATTCGTTCTGTCGCTGGTTCCAGGAGGTGCCACTCCGGGAGTGGTGTTCTCCATGAGTCGGTCAGCAATACCATTGTATCTTCTTGGGATGTACTGCACCGTCAACAATATTTCTTGCTGGTCGATAAACTCTAGGGGTATTTTGCAGTAAGGTCTTTGTTTTCCTCAGCAGATAAGTATGATCCCTGATCCCTGCGTACATAGTTTTTTTGGTTGTAGTGCCACAGCATCTGCTCCAGGGTCCAGTGGCTTGATATTGTCTTGTCGTCCACTTGGCCACCTCAACCTGCGTCTGCAGCCAGGAAGTGAGAGAAGGGGGCTTTGTGTATCAGGCAGGACTCACCTGTGGCCTCCAACCGCCACTGTAAGTTTTGTAGAACCGCAGCGGGAAGCTCCACTTGTCTGGATGGCCTGTGCCTCTGCAGTTGCAGCTGAACCTCTGAAGTCTCCGGCAATACAAACGAGGGGTGGCAAAGTTTGCAAGGTTGAGACTCCCCAAGAGGCCTAGAACCTGCTTGGGGGAGCAACTGCTGGCCTCGATCGGACAGCACATTACTTTGTGTAGGCTAGAGCCCTTGCGGTCCGAGAGGGATTTCTGGTTGGTTTCGGTGTCCCAAGTTGGCGGTTGAATCTCTGCAGTGTCCAGCAATGAAAACTCAAGGGGTGGCAAAGTCTGCGAAATTGAGTCACCACAAGAGGCTTAGAACCTGCTTGGGTAGGGATAAGGACACACTCGTCATGGTGGAAAGGGCTTACGAGGCTGGAGGTTTGCCTGATTTGGAGCTCGACGAGAATGTTGACTGTTTGGCTGAGAAGTCGATGGTTGGGTCAGGTCATACACCTGACTACTCGTCGGAATCGAAGTGCTGCAGCTTCGAGATCTATTCGATACCCTTGCTCTTGGTATGGGCGGCCTCACTTGCGATGACGGGTTCCAGCGTAGTTGATGCTAGCACCACACCGCCTGCTAACAAGACATCCATCAGAGTGGTCACTTGTTTCTAATGGTCAACATGTGGGTCGAATGCCACACGGTGTCAGTTCTCCCTTCGGCTATCCTAAGCGGTGCGGCGCTCGGTGGATCAATGTGAGGCCAGCGCCACTCGAGCGCATTTAACGCCGCGTCAAATCGGCAAGGCAAATGGAACGACCAATGAACCGCGTAGTATGTTCGATAAGCGCCTATTGTATGGAAAGAAATGTAACGGCGTTCCACGGCGTCAAAGACGCGGCATAACGCACGCCTCGTGTGGCGCCGGCCTGTTTCCGCCATCTTGTCAACCTATTGTCAACCCAATCATTTCGGACGAATTCACAAAATTTCACAAAATTCTTACGCCCTGTCGCACTATGCATTCTTTTTCTTACTTCCTTTATTTTAACTCGTGGCGTCTGTCTGATTGACGCAAAAACTTTGGATCGATTTTTAACCCTTTTCCCTCCTTCTTCTTTTCCTTTTTCCTCTAAACATGTGATCCAATCGAGCTGGAACTTTGCAAGCAGACTCGTGGCGACGAATCAAAGAGATCTATCAAATTTTCGTTAAAAAAAATTAATAATTATAGTATAATTTTGGATTTTTCAAATTTTTAATGGTTTTTCATACAATTTGTATGAAGAGATTCCGACGCATCTGGTAGACGCGAAAACTGATAAAATAATAATTTTGGATTTTTCAAATTTTTTTATCCCTTTCGTAGCGTCGCATCCCAACGAGCCCAACGCATAGGTTAAGCGCCAAACCAGTTTCCACTAGTAAATGAGAAAGGAAGTATAATAAAAACTTGGTTTTTATGGGATTCTTTTTTTTAATGTTTGTTAACGTAAGGAATCAAAAATAAGAGGGAAATATAACAGCAAAGACACAAAACAACAAAATAAGTCGGCGTGTTTGTAGAAGTATACTATCGCAAGTGAACCAACGCCGCCGGAGCAGGGCCGTAGGGATTCCAGCAGAAGAAATTATGTCACGAAAAGGGGAATCAGGGGGTAGGAACGCGTGTCTAAGAGCAGAAACAGCGGGCTGTCTCTCTCTTAATGGATTCCAGGCGTCGATATGGAACACAAAATATAAAATTACACGATAATAAAAGATAGACAGACAAGCATATAGACTAGAAAGAGCTAAATTACAAGAAAAAATTGAACACCAGGGGAGTGAAAAGGAAAGCGAAAGGTATATTAGAAATTAGTAGGATTTATTTATATGTGGGAAATATTTAATATAGGACTGTTGGATAAACATACATAATTGATTATTAAGTATTTCAATATTAGTGTTGACTGACTTTTTTATTTCCAAAGCTTCTAATTATCTAATCTAATTCCCAATCCATTTTTATGTAGAATATGAACCCGTGTTACGGCAAAAAGAATGATTTTTATCAATCAAGTGATTGGCAAATTCAGAAAATCCATTACCACTTAAACATTTTGGGTGTTCTTAGTATGTCTTATATTATGTCTCTTTAATATGTAGCTACTCGTATATTGTTGTATCTCTTTTTTCTATGTAATTTTATATTTTGTCTCCCTCATTAAGTATATGCACTGCTTTGTATTTATTGTTTAGTTATTAAGTTGCCCTGATGAAGCTTAAGTTTAAGCGAAACCGGTTGGCATAATAATAAATCGTGGTTTAATACAAAGAAAACTTTTTTTATTTATTTAAATATATCAAACTACAAAGTTATTGCCTTCTACCTAAGTACGAAATTGTTTACAGTTTAAATATTGAAAATTTTGAATGAAGAAATGTTTGGAACATTATATGATATTTGGTAATTTTATATTTTGTTTGGTAAAAATAAATCTCGACAAGTATAAAAGGGAAGATTTTTAGAAAAGCAGCAGCATTTTCGTAATATTTTTCAAAGCAGTAATACGTAAATTTCATTTTGTGTTTTAATTCCTTGTTTCGTACAATAACAGAATTGGTGGGTTCCAACCAGAATCCGGGAAGAGATTTGAGAATCGTGTAGACATTGATCAGTTTCTTTTCCCGGGGCTGGAACGAACAATACCCTTAATACTTCTCCCTTATTTTGTAATCCGAACTCAAAACCTGAGACCATAGATTCCTGCAAAGAGCCAGCTGCAGAAGTATGATAAGATATTTATATTTGAATATTAATCTTTCTCTATCCCTTATTAAATATTTCTAATCTCATTATTTACATAGTGCGACGCACAAAGTAAGGGGCACTATAATCTTCGGTGTACCTACTATCCTCTCCATTACTACATAAAATAATAAAGGATGAGTGAAATAAAAGATTAATTTAGATATGATTTAAATAACAGGGTTTTATTATATTTTAACTCTTAAAAATTAGAAATAAAGAAACATTAATAGTTCGTATTTCACTGTCGAGGTTATAAAAGACAGAAAAAAGTATTGAGATATATAAAATAATGTCATCACCAGCGTTTTCAGTACACATATGTATGCAAAAATAATTATCAATAGTGATTGTTATACAATAAATTAATATACATCATATAGTTTTACAACATTGCGTTGATTTAAAAAATACTTTGAAGGAATGACACCATTGTGTCATTGAAAGACATACTCCAAATATAAAAATGATTCTAGAAGTAATATAAAAGGAGTTTCATAAGACAATGACTATTTTTATAAAAACTGTTAAATACCTATTAGAACAAACTTATTTACTATAGACAGATACTAGTTTTTTTTCAGATTATTAAAAAGCTGCATTAATTAAAAATAAAATTATTTTCATGTACATAACTAAAGTGAAACTCTCCGGATTTGTTACAGCAATCTTGGAAAATTTAATCTCAAATAAGAAAAACTCTTAGTGTACACATTATTACATATTTGTATAACTTTTCGAAGTCAAACTTTGTACTGCTTTTATATGTATTTTGCCTGTGAGATTTAAAAACAAAACGGGGAAAATTAAAAATAATTTTTAAACTAAATCCTGTTGCATATATAATATACCAATAGAAAGAGAAGTTTTTTTGAAATTGAATTGTGCATAGTTAATTACATTTCACTTTTATTTCAGTATGCATTATTTGTTGTGTTAATAACAGTTATATTCCTATGCACCATATATGTAACAGCAAAAAGATAATTGTGTGATGAGAAAATCGTATTTCTAGTGTACATGTTAATGCAGCTTTTATCCCACCACCACTCATTTGAAAAGATTGATTCCAAATTTCTCTACTAAATAAAATTTCAAATTATTTTTCAAAGGGCTTACGGAAATGAATACAAACCACCAAAACTGGATGCAAGGTTACGTAAGGAAACTCATTATTTAAGACCAAAATTTTTACGAGTTTTCTATACATAAGCAAATATCCTGTAAGTGTTTCACCATTTACAACACACATTTTGACTAGAATATAAATGTTCAATTTTGTAAAACCGAACAATGCAGTCATCTAAATAACTCGACTGGCACTTCTAATGTGCTGTTTCTAGTGAGGATATAGAAATACAAATATGATGACAAATATAATGAGGAAATGGTGCACAGTTTGGACCCTTAATTCAAGACAAAAATTGGTGCTATAAGGTAATAAATTTTAGTGATTACAATTTTATAAGTATCAGGTCAAATATTATAGAAAATATTTCTTTATTTTTTTAAGGATAATGCTACAGAAGTTATCAGGAATACTTCCCGTGTAGGTATCTCTAACATAAGATATTTGGTCACAGAACTTCCCCCAACTGAGTCGCAGCACAGGAGGCATGGTTTCTTGGACTCAGCAACGGGATGTTCCTCATGCCGACATTTAGGTACATTTACTTATCATAAGGCGTTTGTCTTTCATTCTAAAATAAAGTCTCATTTTAACACTCTAAACATGGGATGTAACTATAATTTTATAAGAGATTTACTTGCTGCAAATTTACATTAGTCATTTGCATGGCCATTTTGGCAATTAGCAAGAAGTTTACACTATTTTATAACAAGTGGAATGGAATGTAAAGATCGTGAGCAGACGAAGCA
The DNA here is from genome assembly GCA_016648135.1 of Agrypnia vestita. NCBI lineage: Eukaryota > Metazoa > Arthropoda > Insecta > Trichoptera > Phryganeidae > Agrypnia > Agrypnia vestita. The sequence goes on along the minus strand of JADDOH010023136.1, from coordinate 107,755 downwards.
CACTCCAAAAACATTTACAACAATCTATGATAGGACTTAAAATTACAATTCATTTACATAATTTGATTTTCTTTAGCTATAAATATATCTTATAAGGCTTCAATGATACTTAGTCAAGTATATTATGAGACAGCTACCGAGACGATTATCCAAGTGTGAGTGCTTCACTACCTTCAGCCAGACTGAGATATACACCGGTGCTTGCAGTGCTAAGTCAATATTAAACACATATGATTATTAATCAAAGCATATACATATTTCAATAATATCCTCTAAAATATACTTATATTTTTTATTATTCTCCTCACATAGAAATGCAAATATACTTATGTTGATACAAAACATGTAGTATTTTTTAAGCCATTTACGTCATGAATTGTATCGGAAGTAGAAGTTTCGACCAACATATTAAAATAATTTGATCGTCTACATATAAATTCAGTAAACCAAATCTCACTCACCAGTAAAATTATACAGATTTCTAAGTTATCTACATAATGGTGGAAGTTCACACCTTTGATATTACATTTTTGAGAATTGCTTTCATTGAGATATTGAGATGTTTTTATATTTTTCTTTCATAACAGTGCTGTAAAATGATAAATTATTAAAAAAACAGTTACAAGCGGGAAATCGTGACAAGTCAAAAAGAAGGTAATTGCCTTACTTGCATTCGTTACCGAACGGACTGAAACAAAACGCCAACTACAAAAACTACGCCGAAAAAAAGTCCCGGGGAAAAAGGAACAGAGTATCGTACACTATTGTAAGAATAAGTATGTTATTTTAGTCACCATGACTGTTTTTACGTGATTACTTCATTATGTGATTTGTTCTCTCTTTGAATGCAATATTTGCTACATATGAAAGCCGGCTAGTACGGGAATAACGTGTCTATTTTATAATATGTCAATGGTAACTATGATAGCAGCTCCACATATGTATCGTGGATATGATTTTCTTATATTTAAAAATATTGAGATTTCTCAAATTCTATGTATTTTCTGAAACTGCATGAAATATACAGTACATTGTATTCTAGTCTAGTAAAAAATACTTCCATTCAACTCATATTGAGGAATTTAGGCATAGGTGAGAGTACATTTAATTTTGCACAAATTATCATAGAACATTATTCTGCATTAAATTTCAATACATTTTTTCACTTTTTAATCCTTTTCACTTCACATTCAGGTCACTTAGAAATTTTCAGCAGTAATTAAGTACATATTAATAACTGTTTTATATTAACTTCACTAACACAACTCAGGCTTAACTCATTATCTAGAAATGATAAACCTCACCATACTTACACTAATTATTGCATACATCAGAGAGAATACCCGCAAAAAACTGAAGAACTTAGAGTTAGAGGCGTCTGTTAAAACAGTTATGCATTTTGGAAGTGAAAAAATAAAGTTTATGAGGATTTCAAATTTATATGTGTAATTACCATTTACATATTCTGAAAGCAACGCATTAGTATTACTAAGGTACATGATATTGGGTTATCTGCAAACGTCCCTGACAAAACTGATCACAAAAATGCTCATTTTTTTAGAGGTGAGCACATTTTAGATGAAAACCTTATTATTATTCAAACTGATATGGATGCATAACACAAGCAGGTAATTCAATATAAAATATTTTAATGAGATAATTAAAATTGCAGGTCAATTACTGCATAAAATCGTTGTGAAATTGTATGAATGTACACAATGAAATAAACTTTTAATATTAGCATGAGCCTGTCTCATTGCCTACCGACAAAATAGTGCACTTTTAATATCACATTAATAAATGATGACGAAGTTTTCAAAAATTAAGCAAAATGAATACTTTATTAAGAACAGACCACCTTATAATTCTAAATCTAAATTGTAAATGAAAATGAAATTGAATTCTAAAAGATTACAATATAATTTTTTTTATAGATTCTTTTGTAAATTATCTAAATAATAAAATACTATATCTGTGAGAAAGCATACGCGTATTATTCCAATATTTAAAAATTAATTAAGATGGACTTGGACAAAGTCTAGGAACAATTGGTCATATTCTGAACTAAGCAATATTGCTGTATCTTGACAGTTATGTATAACTGCAGTTATGTATAATTCTAATGCTGCCAATTTTGACATTTTAGGTTTGACAGGTTTGAAATTAATGAATTCAATCAATCCAAAAGCTTTAGAACGTAAACAAACGCTAAGTTATTCACAATTATGAATAATAAGCTTTCTAATTGATTGAATTCATTAATTTCAAACCTGTCAAAGTTAAAACGTCAAAATTGGCGGCGTCACAATGTGATACAATAACTGTCAAGATACAGAAATAACAATATTGCTTAGTTCAGAATACGGCCAAATATTACAGTAGAACTTTGTTAAACACAAAAAAAACTATGTACTTCAAATTATGCAGAATCCCGTTAATTCATAATTCTTTACCTTGATCTAGATCATAGATCTGATACAGAGCCATCCTCTTGGGAAGTGGAGCACCAGCTTTTTCCCTTTTTTGGCGGTCTTCCTGGCATGTGATATCCCATGGGTATATTGTGGGCAACCACATGAGGAATTTGTGTATTATCCATCCTATCCAAAGCAGTCTCTCTAGTACCGCCATTTCTTCCTATTCAAGCTACCAAATATATATTAGGTAATGTACCAAATGGCAAGGTATCAAAAAGGACCGTTAATTCGTATTTCAAGGTGAATTGAATTACTAATTTATGGGGTTCCGCATAGTTCGAAATAGTTTTAAAAAAACATTAATTATGTGAAAAACATAGACAGTTTTGCACATTTCAAGAAATCATTTCGAAAATGCAAAATTTATTATGCTAATTTAATGGATGCGACATTTATATTACTAAAGTACCCGATATTGATATACTTGCTGTTCTCACTTGTGAATTTTTTTTTTCCAATTCATGAAAATGTTTAGAATCAACTTGGAATATATAGAAGGGTCTTCAATCTTCACATTATTTTAACTTTCAATTACCTCTTTTTTCCGACTCAGATATACAATCATCCACAAATACGCAAAACAATAAGAAGAAGTAATATTATTTTGTATATATAATATAAATATTTTATATACTTGATTAACTAATATTTATTTTATAATGTTTATAATTCTCTACATATATTGTTTACTTTTTATTTACCTTTATGTGCTTCTTTATACTCATTGATTTACTTAAAAAATTTTTTTTTTTCTTACATACATTATAATCAACAGATATTATGCATCATGTACTCCTGTCCAAATACAAGTTTTAACTTTTCTGGGGACAGTTAAACAAGTATAAAAAATGTAATATATAAAATTACTGCGACATGTATATATTTTATTTTAAATAGAGAATTTAAAAAAAAAAATAGTCAGCAGTAGTAATCAGTAATAACTTCTTCCAAGTAAAATTAAACATTTTAACAACGCAAACTTAATTATTAGAAAAAAAAAAAACCAAAAGGAATTTTAAAAAGTGAAAAACAATTCTAACCAAGCACAAGAAATTAGCACAAATTAAAACCATAATATATGTATATTAAGGCAGCCAACTGAAAAAAGCATATGCAGGATTCCTCAATCATTTAGCGACATTATATGTATACATAGATGACGGGGATTTCACAAGGTACTGTAAATTAAATAAAGGACACCCCTTGCCATCAAAAAGCTGCACCCATTGCAAGTTTAGAAAAATTTCAAAGCATGTGACTTAAAATGGGATTTATGGTCCAAAAGTCTAAAAATTATTTCAAATTGTAAATTATCAGGGTTAATCAATGAAATTATCATTTTGGGACTTGTGTGTTTTAAAAATTTTGAATTATGAAAAACTTCCAACTAATGTGGTTTTACTTTATTACTATGTTAAAAAAGAACTAAGAATTGCGACATAATTTAATTTCCATAGATATTCGTAATGGTAAAATAATTTTAAAAACACATACCTACCCCACATTGCTGCTTGCTAATGCTGATTGTTTTTGATTCAGAACTGCACTATTCCTGCACATTTTTCTAACTCACAAAATTGTCTATTAACGTTTGTAGAAAAAATATTTATTTTACTATTTCCTAACCTTGTTTTGATGTACCTAAATATTTTCATTATTAAATTCATATATCCAATCAATCAATTTTGTTTCTGTAACTGCTCGCTCACAAAAGACATACATCGCACGGTGACTTAATAAAATAATAAAAAGCATTGGCACAGTATTAGATAAAAAGCATGTGTCACTGTGTCGGTGAAATGCGCCGACTGCTCTCAATCACAGTGGACTGGACATGTAATGTATCACCAATACGGCTCACAATACCATTACGTGACCCTTCACCACTGTGCCTGGGGTTCAGGAAATTCATAATTTTGTATCACTTTATAAAACATTTTGTATTTGTGTTATTAGAGATGGATTTTTCAAAATTGTTGAATATCTTCCATACTTAGTTTAATAAATACATTAGTTGCTGTTGTAGTTTAATGAAAACATTAGTTTATTACATAATTAAAAGCATGCACACTTATTAAAGCATGTTGTGTATTAAAACTTCCTTGATAGATTAGTGAGATGTAAATAAACTGTTACAGTAAAACCTCGTTTATTCGAAATTCAAGGGACCCAAAAAATTAATTTTGAATTATAGGGGCCCCCGTTAATTCGAAATTTTTGGTACAAAAAAAATCGCGGTGACTAACTAAAAAAACTAAAGATAAATTTAAAAACATGAAAAACAATTTAACGCGTTTAGGTATGAGGATTAGCACAAATGCTGCAAACTAAACTATCTGCGCATATCAAGGCAGCCAACTGAAGAAAGCATACACAGGATTCCCCAATTTTAGGGATCGTGACACAATATGTATAGAAAAGGGGAATTTCATAAAGTACCGTGAAACTCACGAAAAAGGCATTAATTTTGTTAAAAATTTCTGTTTTTCATATTTTAAGAAATCATTTCGAAAACACAATGCTTATTATGCTAATATAAAGATCGCGACATTTCAAAGTACCCGATATTGACATATTAGGTTGAAATGCCATATGAAATTGGCATTTTGCCGTACTGGCAAATTTGATCTTAAATATCTTCTCTTTGGTTAGGAATTCCAAATCCAAATTTATACAGCTATTTACTCATGTATTTGTGTTTTGAAAATTATAATTCATTTGTTTTTTCCTCAATTGTTTTTTTCTTTGCGTCACTCAGTTTACAAAATGAAAAACTTGAAATATCGCGTTATTTACGAGTACGAGTTCCACCGTGGCACCAGTGCTGCAGAAATGGCTCGAAGGATTAATGATGTGTATGGCGACGGTGTCGCAAAAGAAAACATAGTGCGTTTTTGGTTCCAACGTTTTCGTTCTGGAAATTTCGACCTGCAGAACAAGCCCCGTGGACGGCCGGAGACCAAAGTTGATAATGAAGAATTGAAGGCTAGTGTGGAAGCGGATCCATCGCAAACCACATCCGAGTTAGCTGCAGGCTGCGGTGTTAGTGAAAAAACTGTTTTAAAAAAAAATTCAAAAATTAACAAAATTAAAAAAAAAAATCATAACAATAATAAAATTAATACAAAGGGGAATACATAAAAAAAAAAGTCCACGTGAAAGCAAATTGGTAAGTGGGTGAAAACACGCTTGAAAGGTGGGTACCTCACGAATTGAGTTGACAGCAAATCAACAAACCGCGCGTTGACTGCTTGCTTTTCTATGCAAACCGCTCAACCGGCACAATATTGAAGGGATTTTAAATCGAATCATTACCTGTGTTGAAAAGTGGATCCTGTACGATAATCGGAAGCGCTCATCGCAATGGCTGAATCCTGCCGAACCAGCCAAACCATGCCCCAAGCGAAAATTGACTCCAAAAAAGTTACTTGTGAGCGTTTTGTGGACTAGTGCTGGTGTCGTTCACTACAGCTTTCTTAAATCTGGGCCAGACGATTACGGCAGATGTCTATTATCAGCAACTGCAAACCATGATGGAAAAGCTACTGCTAAACCAACAACCGAGGCTTGGGTAAAATAAATCCGCTCTAGAGGAAGCGCTCTAGGCACTGTGCTTATGATAACGCTAGACCACACACTGCACAACAGACGGTTACCAAATTAGAGGATCTTCAATTAGAATGTCTAAGACATCCACCGTACTCTCCGGACCTTGCCCCAACAGATTACCATTTTTTTTCGAAATTTGGATAACTTCTTGCAAAGGAAAAAATTCAACTCCGATGGGGCAGTCCAAACCGCCTTCAAAGATTTTATTGATTCCCGTCCGAATGGTTTTTTTAGTAAAGGGATCGATGAACTACCTATGAGATGGCAAAAGTGCATAGATAGCAATGGTACATACTGTGATTAAATAAATATATTATAATAAAAAAAATCGGCTTTATGTTCCTCCCCTACTAAACGCCAATTTCATATGTAAGGACCTAATATTTGTTCTCACTTGCGAAAAAACTCAGAATATTTTTTCAATTTCGTCATATTTCAAAAAAAATTCGAATTACGCGAACTAAAATGTATTGATTTGCGGCGCAAGGGACTAAAAAATATTTCGAATTACGAATTATCGGGGTTAATTTATTATGAAATTCACAATTTGGGACTTACAATTTTTAAAAATTTCGAATAATGACGAATTTCGAATTATTGGGGTTCGAATTAACGGGGTTTTACTGTATTTTGAGATATTAAGTTGCTTAGGTAATACCAACTCAGGATAATAGGATCAAAATAATCAAGATCAAGATAATCATATATGTAGAAGAGAAAAGTATGTGTTCCATATATCTTTAAGATTAGAACACAGTTCAAAATGCTACTTAACAAAATAACAGAAATTTCTACTCTGTGAGCACTCTTAAAATTGTCACAAAATCAAAGAAGTCCCTTCTAAAAACTGCTAGGCCACCACATGTTGACTCACGTGAATAAGGGGAAAATTTAAGCCGCAGAAGTATTCTGAGCCACTCGAGTCTTCTACAACCATATTATAAGTTATCATCCGAGTCCAAGATATACCATAAGTGAATATTTATAGTTTATTATTTTATAACACAACTAGTTAAAAACTGTATTGCAGTTATTTATTTACAAAAGTATTTATAACAGTTGTGATTGTCAGATGCTTAATATATATAATTGAAAGAAGTATATTTATAATTATAAAGTCGATGTGAAATATAAAATCTAAAATTTTCACTTCAATGAGACCAATATTTATAAAGATTTAACATTGGTCTATGTATTTATGTATATTTGATACAAATTTACATAAACATCCATACTACAAATTTTAAAAACATGACATAACTGGTTACTATAATATGTATATGTGAAAAAAATTCATGCAGAGGCAATAATGAATATACATAATATTTTTTAATATTTTTTCTTTGTATATTGTAGTCATGAGTCATGACCATGTGAAAGAACCAGTGAAGAAGCCAAAAAAACCAAAGCCTACAGTCAGGCCTCTAATGAAATATTTAAACAATCTTGAATAATCTACATTTGCACATTCAAGTCATTTTGTGTTCTATATATGTTCATAGTGCTAAAAATGAATTTAATCATATTTTTATTAAAAAGCCTAACAGTTTGTGTACGCCGATGGAAATAATATTTATTTACAAAATATATAAAAGTAATCAAGAATATAAAAATACCTAATTCAGAAAAATAATTACATATTTGCAAGCAACTTTTACGATAAAAAATATACTGGTATATTTTTTAATCATATATTTTTAATAAGAATGATTGTTATACTTTTGAAAGCAGTGTTATTACTGCATAAGAAATATTTTGCAAGATTTAGTAAGATTTATAAAAAATTAAAGTTATCAGAACCACAACAAATACTCTGTAAGCTTACTTGAGCATACTTTAACATATTACGAGCATGCTATTAAAAAATACAACTTATATATCATGCACAACTAGGTGACAAAAATACTATAAAATGAAATGGACTCTTATAGTCGCTTCAAAACTAATGACAATATTCTCACAGCATTGTCTTTCTTATACCGCACAAGGTTATGTGGGCTTTATTTAAAATTAGTATCTTATACTATAATAATTATTGATTACTTAAAATTCGCAATATGTAGTAATATTTAGATTCATTTGGAGAATTCAATAAATAATTAATCTAATTATAATGTCAAATATATGATTTTTATACAATATACATACTTACAATTGATAATGGAATTTACAATAACAGATCCTCAAAGTCTAATTTCGTTGCTGACTTTCCAGCTCGATCGTCTAAAATCTGACAATCGAAAATAACACTAAGTACACATGATTGAACATATTATTGAAACATAAGTAAACAATACATCAATCATAGATTCACTTTCATAATGAGTACAGGGTGACTTTACATATTAAAATTATCATTGATATTGGGGTAATCATAAAATATCACTCATATGAGTACATCTTATGTAGTAGTAGTAAATATTAATGAAGATGAGATCTCCATCAGGCTGCTGCAGCCCAATTAGTTCAAACAACAGTCTCCAAGTCTTCGGAGGCTACTTGAAAATTCTCTTGACCTGCAAAACCAAAGTGTGAAAATAAGTTTGGGAAATATTTATACTCTAAGTATTTCACTCATTGTATTATTTGACTGTTTATTAGTTTAAGCAAATGAATAATGTGATTTAATTTAATTGATATTAAAATTAAATAGACCTATTCTTAAATCAAAATGCTTAAATAATAAGATAAGACTGAACAAAAGCAAAGCCTTACTTTCAAGATAAGCGGCAAGATGCTGATCATTAGCAAGCAGAGCCAGGTGTCGGGGGGTGTGTCCCCTGAGATCCTGCCTTAACGGAGAGGCTCCACCAGCCACCAGGAGACAGCACACGGCACGGCGCTTATGAGCCGCTGCCTTGTGCAGTGCAGTTTGGCCCCTGCAACACATATATATTAATTATGAAATCATCAATACATATTACAGGAGTCATTCATTTTTTAATTAATTATGATAAAATGTAAGATGGCTCACTAAGAATACATTCGATTGGTCAGAACATTTGCCCTAGGCAACAATGGTTGAGGCTGAAAAATTAGGCTACAAAGGAAAATCTAATTATTTAAAGTAGGGGAATAAAAATATATTTACACGCTAGTATTTAAAATGAATTGTCTCAATACCTCAATGAGAAAATTTTATGCATAAAATCATTCACATTTTCAGTCACCAACGAACCACTCACTACAAACCAATCAGCTTAACAATCTTTTCTAAACACTTATAACTTGGTATGAACAGTGTTCCTGCATACATATCTTAAAAGGCATGGATTGTTATTTTATATTAAAATAATCACTAACTTATCATTGTCCTGCATATTGAGGATTGCTGATGGTGCGCAGCTAATGAGGTATTTGACAATATCCTTGTGTCCGTATCTAGCCCCAATGTGGAGAGCTGTTTGTCCAGTGGCATCTATTGACAGCAGGGAATAACCTGCTGCGTGCAGTTCTTTCAACTGAAAACAAGAGTGGGAATATTCATCAAATTGAACATAAAATAATTATCAAAAGAGAGAACCCACAAAATGCGTCATTAGTGATAAAAAACACTAATAATTAGAGATAGAGATTAGTTATAAACCATACGGTACTTGGAACATTTGGGGAGTCTCGAGAGATAATATTTCACAAATTTAGTGCTAGTCACAATGGATGTGTTACAAAATCGAGATTTATGTTACGTGTGGTGTGTTTTGGAAAAAGCTCTATAACTAACCCCTCTCTTTGTATGTTGCAAGGTCAAATTAGAATTATATTAATAAAAGATTTTAAATATCGGAACCGAATGAGGATAACAGACCTGGCAAACTTAAAAAGGCACACAATTTAAAAATTTGCACTCGGAACATTCTAACATTATATCAACCTGGCGCCCTCAAAACGCTAATAGACCAACTAAATACATACATATAAAGCAGACATCTAGCAGACAGCAGACACTACAGGAAATGGAAATTAGATCTTTGAAAAAGGAGACTACTCCATGTATTATAGCTGTCATGAAAAGCACCACATAAAAGGGACAGGCTTCCTGGTAAGCAAAAAAACCAATGAAAGGGAAGATTTCTGTGACAAGCTGGAGAATATTTTTGACGAATGTCCACCGCGTGACATTAAAATCATAATAGGGGACATGAAGACAAAAACACGGTAGGGAGCTTTGGTTTACACCGAAAATTGGAAAACATAGTCTCCACCCACACTCAAACGAAAATGGAGAACACCTGATAAACTTTGCAGTATCTCGCGACATTGTCATAGGTGGTACGATATTCCTACACAAAAACATACACAAAGCCTCTTGGAAATACCCAAATGGCAGAACAAATAAGCAAATTGACCATATACTTATTAGTGCTAGACATAAATTAAATCTACTAGATGTTTGCACTTATAAGAGAGCTAATATTGACTCTGGCCATTTTTTCATTGCAAGTCGACTGCGGTTTAAAATGTCGAATGCTGGTAAAACAAAAAAGTCTAAAACCATGAAATTTAACACCAACAAATTATAAGTCCCCGTGACAAAAATGGAGTTTCGAACTACGCTCAACAGGATAGTGCAGTGTGACATACATGATATCAATTAACAATGGACGGCCTGCAAGACAATTTAACAATAGCTGCTCTGGAAACCCTGGGCAAAGAAATCCCTATTAGAAGAAACCATTGGTTTGACTCAGTAACGAAAAAGAAATATCAATAAACGTTACAAGGCTGCACAAGACGACTTATGGACACCTATAGGGAAACAAGAAAGAGAGAAAAGAAGATGCAGAAGAAAATGAAACGTGAATATTTACCAAAAGAAATAAGAGGGGCTGAAGCACTCAAGCCATGTATTCACTAGGGGACAAATTATCTGTCAACATCACGCGCGGCATAGAGTCTACGTGACGTTGCAACATCGCGTACTGTTCAGCGATGTCGCGCACAACATAGCGGGGCATTTCTACGTGCCGCGGAAACGTTGCCATGCTCACGGGGACATCGGGCTGCGCGTCAGTACCACGTGGTATGTTTACAAGTGAATGCGCATGCGTTGTATCTGTCAACTGACATTTACGTGGGGAAGCGAAATTATTGTTCTCCAACTCATCGCCGTACAATTTTGTGGGACACTGTGACACTGGGACACTGGGAAACCGTGAATATAAAAATAAAATGATGTGAGGGCGAACAGCGTTCCTTAATATTGTCTTGCTTGGCTGTGGAAGGCCCGATTATTTGTAATAAATTGTCAAAATCGGTTGTTGTCATTCGAGTGAAATTGACAAAAGATCCGTCAGACATTCGAAGATCGCATAGAATATCCATCCTTCCTTCTCTTTGCAGTAAATAATTTCGTACCTACCACCTTTTTCTCCTCTTACGTTTCGATAAACTCGTTAAAATAAATAGATACGCAGCTGTCACCCTAACCTCATCGGGCGGCAAGTGTAAATAGATACGCAGCTGTCAACATAACCTCATCGGGCAACAAGTGATATGCGAGTCCCGGTGTGTACACGTCAAATGACCGCGTCATTGTCCCCGAAACATGAGCGTAGATGTTGATGCGACATGCCGCGCGGAATGTATCGCGATTTGTCCCCTAGTAAATACATGGCTTCAGGCTTAAGAATGGGAGTAGGCTTTCCTACAAAAAAGTAAATAACATGAGAGTTGAGTTTAAGCCAAAAATAAAGATATGCAAAGACGAGAATGGAGTGATGTTGAGTGAAAAGCCTGACATTCTGAGGAGATGGGTGAAGTACTTTGACACAGTTCTGAATAACAGCTCGGCAGAGGTGGAACACAATACGGTGGAGAGCACGGGAGATGACTTGCACATTGACAATGTTGAACCCCCTTCACTGGATGAAGCGAAGCAGGCAATAAGACAGCTGAAAAACAACAGATCCCCCGGGTCAAACGAGCTAGGAAACGAGCTAGGACTAGCTTGCTAGTCTGGAGTGAGGTTTGAACCCGCGACCTTTGGATCACGAGTTTGATTTTCTTTTGTCTACCGCATGTTGGATAATTGAAATTCATTGAGAAAATGTTGATTGAACTTCCTCAAAGGTAATATGCAAAGGGAGGTGGAGGATTCTAGAGGTTCGCGGAAGTGGTTCCAATTTGATTTTTTAAAATTAAACTTCGGGACTATTTTTACAGAAGATTTGGATGATTTTGAGACACATGAGAGGATTATAGGGAAATGATCGCAAGAGTGCGGATCCCCAAGTATTGACCAACTGGTTGACAGTGCTAAGGAATTGGAACAGATAGAGAAATCCACCGGCTCGTTGAGAGGGGGGACTAAACCTAGTGGGAGAGCCATCACTGAGAATAATTAGGTTATTATCATCAATGAATGAAATAATATTAATTCCAGATCGGTCACAAAACGCACTACCCCATGACTGAGAGTGAGCACTGAGATCCCCAAGAATAAAAAAAGTAGAAGGAAGAAAAGAGATAACTGAGTTCCAAGCATTGATGTCTAATGTGCCATTGGGGGGGCAGTATACTGAAATATATCCCACATAATTGACTTTATCACCTACTATTTAGAATGAGGGAAAGGAAGGAAGAGGGATTCGAGAAAAGGAGAAGGAATTTTTTATAAGTAAGGCTACTCCGCCCTTGCCATCTGGGCAAACATCCCCGAGACAGGAGAATCCTGGGATCTTAACCAGATAGTTCTGCTTATACCAGGTCTCTGAGATCGCTGCTATATCTATATTGTAAGTTTTTAGTAGAGAAACTATATTATATAAACAGACTAGACTATACAAACAGCACTACGGCTGAAGGATTTGAATATCGGAGGCCATCATGAAGGGAGTTAAGGGATGAAAATAGAAGCAGCATTGGATGGTAAAGAATTGCTATTAGAAATTAAATTAAAGAGTATCATAAGTAAAGTCTGAATAAAGGAAGAATTTTCATCGCTAATGGCATTTGATAAGGGAGTAGACGGTGAAGGAGTTTTTGTTGGGTGGCTAACATTAGAAGTAATGCCATTGGATGGGTTAGAACAATAAGGGAACGGTTGATCATTATGTCCTTGTTGAGTTAGGAACTTTTGATTTAGAATTATGATATACAGTTTTATGGAAAGCGGTAGCAGGGAGAGTAGGTGTGAATAAATAACTCTGGGGGGTTTCAGTAACACTAGGTTAAGATGAAACATTGGCAAATGATTTTTTGGGAATTGAGAATATTTTGGATGCTTGGAAATATGATGCATTATTGGCGGCCGTATATTGTTTTATATTTTTCTGTCTGGTTAATTCTGGACATGAAAAACTAGTCGCCATATGATTACCTGAACAGTACGCGCAGGTGGGAACATCAGGAGGATTTGGGCACTGATTGGTAAGATGATTTTCACCGCATTTGAAGCATCGAGGAGGAGGGGATCTACATGTCACCTTAGAGTGTCCATAGCGGAAACAATTATAACATTGAATGGTCGGGAAAGAGTACAGTTCTACCTGCAATGAATTGTATAAGAGATATACGTGAGAAGGGAGGGTTTGGCCTTCAAAAGTGAGGACCACTGTTTGTGATGGTTTTCATGTGACAGTACCAGAGGAAGTATCTTTATAGTGTAGACGTCTAGCCTTTACTATTTTACCTATATTTTGTGAAGTGGAGATATATGAGATTATTTCTTCCTCTGAAAGATCGACAGAAATGCCATGTACGAGACCCAGGCGGATAACATTAAACAATGGAACGTAAGCTTTAAGTGTATTATTTTGCGAATTGCTAAAACTAGATAAATAATTGTTTGCGAAAGCTACAGATTCAAATTCAACAGAGATTTTATATCTACCTTCTACCTTAATACCGTCTGGGCGAATGCCTTTTGTTTTTTGTTGCAAAATAAGTTTTCCAAAATCGGTGGGATGGATTGTAACCCGTTCTGTTATCTGAACATAGACCAGAAAAGGGGATAATGCTAAATCAAAGTACAATAGTTGAGGATGAGGAAGGGGAACCTGAGGAGCAGAAGAAGGCTCTAAAGTCGGGATTAGCGAAGGCGTAGGGGAGATAGGAGGAGACGCAACGATGGTAGAAGGCTTGTTTTCAAAGATCTCTTTTCAATTTTACTTCTTTTTAAAGTTGAAAAAGATGAATCTTCTGAGGAATCCGAATCCTCCAAAGGAAAAACACGATATCCCTCTTATGGTAAATGAAGAAGGAAGAATCTGGGGGATCCGGAGGTCTTAAATCTAACTAAATATAAACTAAATACAAAGGGGAAAAAGGTTATAAATATATGTTCTGTCCAAAATTAAGTTATTATCCAAGAGAGCAGGCACAAACACAACTGTCACTTTGTAAACTTGCAACAATACTCCGCGAAGGAGCTTAGGAAGGCCAAAATTAAGATGGAGCGACAATGTCCTCAACGACATATCTGCCTCGGAGCTTCTGAATCGGAGAGCGTTGGTACTAAACCGAGATGGGTGGAGGATGACTTTTGAGATGGCCAAGACCCACCAGGGGTTGTACAGTCAAGAGTGATAATGATCATGATAATTAAAAGATTCTAAGTTTATGATTAAAACAAGAAGATTATAAACATTTTATTATACCATTTTCAAATCACCAATCTTGGCTGCTTTTAAAACTGCATCCGTTGTCTTTTCCAAAAGAGATCTGAAAATAATTTGATAAAATACATCAGACACGGCAATTATTTTTTAAACAATACTTTAGTTAAATTTTCAAGCAAATATTTCAATCGTTTTAGTGCTGAGAAGCGCCATCTTGCTTCTCCTGCATCCTCTCTAAAATTGCGGGAAGCCCGGCAGCGCTGTTCTCGTCAGTGTTTTCGCAGGCGAGTTAGATGGGTTAAAAATATAAACTTCGCGAGTGTCCGCGAAGTTTTCAATCAAATTTACAGTTTGTGTGCAGCTACGATTTTTTCCTATTGTACTAGAAATAAGTAAAAGAATATCAGAAATTGTACTAGAAATAAAAGAAAATGGCTCAGCACTAAAATGGTTAAGTAAAAATATTCAGATCGTATAAACATTTATTAATAGAAATAGATGCCAATAAATAAATATTCACTAAAAAATCTAGTTAAGTAATGCATTCTTAGAAGAAGGCATCTTAGAAGAAAAATGTTTGATATCATAACCACATTTAATATTATTAAAATTGTTAAAAGTGCATCTATATGAGGGAAATAAATGCAAAGGCAGCTAATCCCACTGAGATAAATACAAAAAACCTGTCACTACTTAAGGAAATTTTTTTGTTTGCTATCAAAAAGTGGGCAAAGCTGCTTTTGCTTTTGGATATTGCTTAGCTTTTTTTTGCTCTGATGTTTCAGTCAAAAATCGACATCCACTGTAAATTTAGTATGAAACGGCCATTTCGTCACGTGATACACCTTGAGGGTTGATTAGTTGAAATGGATATTGCTGCCTTTGCTTTTAATAGTGATTTGGAAACATTTGGAAAGGATAGAGCTATATTTCCTACGAAATCTAGAATTCGCTACATTGTAAATTAGTAGTCCTCGGTGCCTTCATTCAAAACATTTAAAAAAAAAAATTTGGCTATTGCTGCCTTTGCTCTTATACCCCTCGTATAACCTGTACAACTCAATTTTATGATGTGGAATGAAATTCAAATATATTTATTAATTACCCTAGTGTACAAATAATTATTGTGTGACCACAAGATTTTTAATATGAAACAAAATTAAAATATGAACATTTCACAGATATATAATTTAGCAATACACGCCTCAAGTGTAGATAGAATTGATATTACACACACATATATTATTCTTTTCACATGTCTTTAAATTTAAATTTGTGCGTGAGCTGTGAATTTTACAAGTATCCGAAAGTAAATGAATATTAATTTCACTCTACGGAAAATTGTGGTTTAGATTATACAGTATACAGTAAAACCATAGTTAAAAAGTATTTATGTATTGTGCACATAATATCTCACCTATATCCAAACACGTCGTGCTCAATTCCAAATAATCTTTCATGAATGCTGCATGCAACCAAGCGACATAAAAGTGCAATGAATTCTATTAAAGTGTAATGCTTCAAGCAAAAACATAAAAATAGTGCGGAAGAACTAAATACTTAGTTGCTCACAGGTCTTGTGTAAACTCCAACACAATCATTTTTATCAAAGTTACACATTGGTTTGAAGTACAATGAATAATGAGTAAAAGTACATATTTTATTCAATTAAATATCAAGGTTGAGTACGAGTACAGTTGCCGGAAAACTTCTTGAAATTCTTTAGCGTAGTGCGGGAATGCGCAGAAGGCAAAATTTGGGTCGCTTTGGTGGAATGGTACATGCGCAAACTTCCCCCCACCTAGCCGTAAAATTTCAAGATGTTTGCCGGCTACTCTAAATGTACTTTAGATGCTATCGCGGGATCGTGGTTGTGTGAATAATACTTCAAATTTTTCAAACCCAAAAGTCCCAAAATGTTAATTTTATAGTAGATTCACCCGATAATTCGAAAACCTCGGTAGTTCGCTATTCAAAATAATTTTAAGCCCCTTGCGCCATAAATTAATACATTTTAGTTTTCATCTTCGAATTTTTTTCAGAGGTGAAAACAAATATGTTTGATTTGATGACTTCTTTCTATACTTTGAATTTCAGATTAACGGGGTTCCACTAAATTTTTAATGTTTTTTTGGGTTCCTTGAATTTTGACTTAATGATAAGGTTCTACTGTAAAAAGATTTAAATTAACTTAGAGAAATTTTTATACTATTATTGAGCTTTCGATAATATTCCGATGTACATAATGATTTTTTTACTTTCCTAAAGACATTTTTTACTGGTCCCGATATTTTTTTGGCACACAAATATGTTCAATTTTATAAAAACAAATTTGGGCCAGGATTCAGTGCCATAATGTAAGTGCTTTTATCTTTAAAAAAAAAAGAAGTAGTGATCTGATTTTAATATCGTTACAACATTTATATCATTGGTTCTAGTAAAATATATATATAATACTAGCTGTTCATACACGGCGTTGCACAGGTTAAGGATTAAGTTTAAAATAAATTTGTCAGGGTAAACAAAGTTTCGATTTGAACGGTATAGATTTGCATCGAAAATATATCAGGGGGAGGGGAAAGGGTAAAAGAATAGGGGAGAAATATCACCAATGTTAACCGCCGAATCCTAAAAAATAATTTTGCAAATTTTGAGTCCGATCGGTCGAACGGTACAGATTTTCATGAAAAATATATCATGGGAAGGGGAAGGGGAAAATAATAGGTGGTAAATGTCGCCTATGTTACCCACCGGGTTCTAAAGAATAAGTTTGCAAAATTTGATTCCGATTAGTTGAACGGTACAGATTTGCCTCTAAAATATATCAGGGGGATGGTAAAAAGTAAAAGGGGAGGGAGGAAATGTCACTTTTGTTACCCGCCGAGTCCTAAAGAATAAGTTTCCAATTTTGTGCCCGATCGGTCGAAAGGTACAGATTTACATCGAAAATATATCAGGGGATGGGAAGGGTTAAAAGAATAAGGGGGAAATGTCGCATATACTACCCGCCGAGTTCTTAAGAATAAGTTTCCAAATTTTGAGTCCGATCGGTCAAACGGTACAGATTTGCATCGAAAATATATCAGGGGGAGGGGAAGGATAAGAGAATAGGGGGAAAATATTGGCTATGTTACCCGCCGGGTTCTAAAGCATAAGTATGTAAAATTTGAATCGAATCGGACAAACGGTGTGGATTTGTATAGAGAACAGACAGACATTGAGTTTTATAGGTATAGATGTGTAAAATATATACAGGCTGTACAGAGATAGTTCACAATACTTTGCAGGTGGTCTTGATTATGAGTTGAAAATGTTCAAGCAACCATGACCTAATATTAATTAAGGAGATATGCAACATCAAAGTTTGCAAATTTTTTTCAATATTTCCAACTTATTTTTTGCAAAAAGTTATCATTACAGTAATTTATGTCGAATATGAAAAATTCATTCCCTTTAATACAAGTCAAATAAAACAGTAAAAACCTGTGAATTCCAATTGAAAAACATTCCAATTGGAATCTCTGCATGGTTTTTATCATTTTATTTTAAGTTTTGTAAAAAATAAGTCAGGAATATTGAAAAAAAGCAAACTTTGATGTTGCATATCTCCTTAATTAATATTAGGTCACGGTTGCTTGAACATTTTCAACTCATAATCAAGGCAGGAATCCACCTGCAAAATATTGTGAACTCGCGCACTCCACGGCGGCACTCCGCCTTATCTCTCCCATAACCCCTACCCTCAATGGCATTCAACACACCGCTGCACACCAATCGTCTCGCCTCGGTGAGCCACCAGACCCATGTGCGGTGGGGTGGCCGGTGAGTCGGATGGTGTGCAACATCTTTCTCATTTTAAACAAAGTCATTTGCACAGCTTCGCCTTCAAACTAAAGTCTCGCAGCGATGAGATTGCTGGCGGTGGGGGCAGGCCTGGCGGGCTGGAAGCTCCTAGCTGGCTTCTTACATGTTGAGCGGCCTGTGCACGATGGTCGTCTTCCTGGCGGAACAGAGAGACAACGCGAGGATTCGGCAGCGACATGGGTGACGGAGCAGTCCTATTCAGGAATCGTTCTGCTCCCTCTCGAACGAGGGGAGTTGCTAGAAAAGGTACCCTAAAAATAACTTGTCTTCATTATATCTGCCTAGGTGACCACGCCTAAAGGATTGCCCTTACAAGTGGTGACAAAAACAAAAGAAAAAACCCGATACCTAAACCAAATAGACCAAACGACTAATACTTGCTACATGGAATGTCAGAAAGTTAATGGACCGTACATCGAGTGAACGACCGGAGCGTAGAACCGCACTCGTAGCAAAAGAATTAGCAAAATACAAGATTGATATTGCCGCATTATCAGAAACTCGTTTTGCTGGAGAGGACAAATTGTCGAATCGGCTAGTGAATACACTTTCTTTTGGAAAGGTAAAACTTCTCATACATCACTGAGCTGCAATATGCCGATGACTGCGCCTTGGTTGCACATTCAGAAGAAGACCTCAAAGAATCAAAGAAATCATCAAGGTGTATACCGAGGTCTACCAGATGTTTGGCCTAGAGGTTAACGTAAAAAAGAACCCAAATACTAACATGCTCTGCAGATAACGGGACAATTGATCTACTGGATATCAGAGTGTAGGGAGTACAACTGGAGAATGTACCCAACTTTACCTATCTAGGCAGCATCCTAACATCCAATTCCTCACTTCATGATGAGCTGAAGAACCGTCTAAGAAATGCTTCAGCGGCTATCGCCAAACTAAATTATAGAGTCTTCAATAGCAGAGATATTTCCCAGCAAACAAAGATAGTATAGTCTATAAAGCTATTGTGCTTCCCTTATACTGTATGGAATCGAGGCTTGGGTACCCTACAGAAGACACGTTAAGAGTCTGGAAATATTCCACCAACGTTTCCTTCGCCGCATTCAAAAGATCCACTGGAGTAACCATATATATCTTAATAACCTCTACATAGCTGGAGGAATGAAAATCCGCACCTGACAAAAGAAGACAAATCCCAATATCAATTCAAGGTTAACCAATGGACGGGCATACTTAATGGAAAAGTGATTGGACCCTTTGAGTTACAAGGAAACTTAGATGGCAATAGTTATTTGAACTTTTCACAAACTGACTTGCCAGAATTATTAGAAGACGTGCCCCTAAGTGATTTACAAAGCATGTGGTTTCAAAATTATGGTTGCCCAGCTCACTATGCCCGTCCTGTGCGAGAATACTTAAACCAAAAGTATCCAGGGCGTTGGATAGGGCAACTTGGCCCTATCTTATGGCCACCCCGTTCACCCAATTTAAATCCACTGAACTTCTTCTATTAGGGTTGTCTCAAAGACAGGGTCTATTCAAAACCCATTGCAACATTAGACGAGCTTCGCCAAAAAATCACTCGGGCTGCGAATAATATCAATGGTAGAAGATATGCACAACGAATAAAACGATCTTTTTTAAGGCGATGTCGTACCTGTATTAATGCCGGTGGCAAACAATTTGAACATTTACTGTTTTTCAATTCAATAAATTAATGAAATAAAGGAAAAATTGTTGGTACCATTTGTTTTGATTAAGGGGGGGGAAAGGTTAATTCGTACAAAAAAAGGCATGTTTTTGTGAATTTTTTGTGACGACACAGTTAAAACCTCTTTATTAAAACCAACAGTACATTAAAGTATGACATTTGAAGAATATTGTGTAAAATTTTCAAGATGAAATATTAAAAAATACGGCAATGGCAGCAATTATTCGGACGTGTCTCGGAAAAAAGGAGAATTGCGGTGTCCATCATAACTTGGTGCTAGATCATCTGAAATCAAAAAATCAAAGTTCATTCGTTAGATAATAGGTTTTCCCAGGTAACGCTGGGAGGGTTTTTTGAAATTTCAATTTTTCAATTTTTTGGAACACTTTGAAGGGAAAAACGCGATTTTTTGCAAAAAATATCGACTTATTTGTTATTAAAAAATAAAAATTAATAACAAATTTGAAAAAAACTTTCCAGCGTTACCTCGTAAATTATGTACAGAAATAGTGTTCAAAATTTCAAAAGGATTGATGCAGTAGTTTTGAAGTTATGATAGACACCGACTTTGAAAACGTGAGATGTGGGGAAAACGCTTTAAAGTTTTGCACACTGTAAAATTCAAAATAAAATTCAACACTTATTTTATACTTACACATAATTGTCGATGCCATGTTCACACAGCAAAGAGCTTTCATCATCAGCATCTTTTTGTCCTTGTATATGCAAAACTCTTCCAATACAATAGCACGTCCGGTCTCCTCAGGTGAGCGCGTCTCTTAGCTGCCCGAGCAGGTATAGAAAACAGTTGAGTATCGCTCAAATGTTCATAATTTCGTCAATTTTGCTCCGATTGACTTGAAATTTCGACACAATATTTTTGCGATGTTATACATTCATTTAAAAAATTAAAATTAAAATGCAAAAAAAAAAGTTAAAAACCTTACCCCCCCTTAATTCAACAATTTTCAATAACAAAAAACCTATTTTGTGCACATAGTAAAAGTGATTACTGACAACAACAATAATTTATGAAATTTGATTCTTGTTAAAAATAGCATGCATATTTTTTTTGTGGCTAGTTTTCCTAGAGTATTATACCATTTTGGAATCTTGATTAGATGCGTAAACTTTTAAAAAACTTGCCATAGTAGTGTCAATATTTTTTTTTTACACCACGATGAGTAAAAGTGGACTGAAAATAAAAATCTTTCATAATTTTTAGAAAAACAATAATTTTGATTGATTTTTGTGTAAAAACTACAGGCATTCATGGATTTTTAAGGCCTGTAGCCGTACTACTTAGGTTGCCGAAACAAAAAAATCAGAAATATTTGAAAAATTGTGGTCATGGTAGTTAAAAATATCTTAAGAGGTTTCAATTTTCAAAGGATTAAAAATTTTTTTTGTACATTAAAAAAAATGAGATTTTTTTTTTCTATTTTTTCTCGAGGAGTCATGAGCAGGCCCACCCACTGGTGCCCGCTTATCGTTGAATTTTGGGACACGTTGTATATATTTTACTAGAACCAATAATAGAAATGTAGTAACAATATTAAAATCAGATCACTACTTCTTATTTTTGGCTGCTTGAACATTTTCGACTCATAATCAAGGCAGGAATATAGTCCTGAAAGGTTATTAATTTTTCCAAATAACCCTGTGTATGTGTAAAATATATGACTGGTGATAAAGTAAATCCATATTAACTTAGAAAAATTCTCAATAAAAATGAAATGGTGCAAACAAAATATACATATGTCATCTAAAATTAAATAATATCAATCAGTAGCTTACGATTTGAAGTTAGTTATTGTGTCTCTCAAGAGGAAGTCATCTTTGGCATTTCTAACGTGGGGGCTGGGTGGGATCTTAGGGGAAGGTGTGGAAGGAGTGGAGGGACTGGTGGGGGAAGGGGCATCCCCCTCGGGAAGGACCGGTAGGCTGAGGGCCAGGGGGGATTGCGGGGTGCTGGGAGACAGGATCTCCAAGCTCTTTGCGGGGCTACCGAAGCCAGATTCACTGGAAATGGAAAATAAAATACATTAAAAAAATATTTGGAAGAGTGTAATTGTTATAGGTACCTACGTAATATGTAATAAAATTATGTAAATTGACCAAATATTCAAATCCTCATATGGATATATTCATAATATATTTATGATATAATGGGTGAATAAATTTTGAATTTTATGTTCATATTTCATAAATTCATAATTTAAAAAAGTTAATTTATAAAATAATAAAGCTTAAATAATAATTGTATAAATACAAATTCTTCAGGATCACGATATTCCAGTTGTAATTTTTATGTATTCCGTGTATATATTAACTTTTTCACGATAGGAAAAGCAATTTGAATGCACTGTAAATCCTTCCACGATTTAAAATTTATTATTTTTTTTGTTGCAAATGTTGCAAAAGAGAAAATGTTTGAAAGAGGGATATCCTTATTCCGTTATTCAAGACTCGTATGTCCTTGGATGTTAGAAAAACATTTCATTTGATAAAAATATAATAATTTGGATTATTTTCTCACTTTTAATTATATATGGGTACTTTTATACGCACCATTAAAATTTGCAATTAAAAAATTGTGAACCTGTTGTGTGATTGATCCGGCACATCCAGCGATACGCCGGCACTGGGTGTGT
Source organism: Agrypnia vestita (assembly GCA_016648135.1). Lineage (NCBI taxonomy): Eukaryota > Metazoa > Arthropoda > Insecta > Trichoptera > Phryganeidae > Agrypnia > Agrypnia vestita. The sequence continues at coordinate 84,921 of JADDOH010023136.1, read as the reverse complement.
CCATGCTGTGCGAGATATCCAGCGAGATAGACTGTCCAGTGGTAGTGTCAAAGGACATTGGCCCTGCAGAGGACTCTGAGGGACCCGTGGTGGTGGTCTCAGTGTCCGGAGTCAAGGGGGCTATGCCAGTATCTAAAATGAAGAGACATTCGTGCCCAATGTCGGACACATAGTGGAGGTTCTCTTGAGCACGATCCACACGGAAGAAGCGCTCTGCAGTGCACGCTGAAATATTCAAAATATTTTTAGCATCATGTATTACACATGTAAACATAATTTGTTATTTTTTAAATTAATAAATCACGTAACACAGGAATGAATTATGTCAATATTTAAAACTGCAGAGCTATGAAATTTGGAGTCAACTAGGATGGCTATCAAATCCATCCACTATTTTTTCAAATATTAAACATACAAATTTATAAAAGGTTGGTTCACTGGTTGCTGACAGATTACATGGATGCCGGTATTTTCACAATTAACAAATTATTAAAATATAAAAAATAGTATTAGATACCCGTAACATATATATATATGTACATATAACATATATACATATATATATATATATGTATATTGCTACGTGTGATTTCTTTGTGATCAATCTGTCAATGCAATGTTATTTAAGAAATAAGCTGTTCGTATCCGGCGTTGCACGGGTTAAGGATTAAGTTGAAAATAAATTTGTGGGGGGAAACAAAGGTTTGATTCGAACGGTATACATTTGCATCGAAAAATATCAGAGGGAGGAGAAAAGGTAAAAGGGGAGGGAGGAAATATAGCCTATGTTACCTGGCGAGTCCTAAAGAATAAGTTTCCAAATTTTGAGTCCGATCGGTCAAACGGTACAGATTAGCATCGAAAATATGTCAGGAGGAAGGGAAGGGGTATAAGAATAGGGGGAAAATGTTGTGTTCTAATTCCCTCTGTGAATCCAAATTAATTCTTATTTATTATAGAATTTTTTTTATAAATGAAGTTAGTCTTTTCTTTACAATTTTTTTGAAAATTTTCGATATGTTAGATTTTAGTGAGATGGGCCTATAGTTAGAGACGTCTTCCGGACTACCCAATTTGAATATTGGAGTAATTATGGCTTTTTTGTACGTGTTCGGGATTACTCCAGTCTTAAAGCTTATATTTATGATATGTGAGATTGGTATGCAGTTGGTATTAAGTTTTTTAATCAATATTTTCTTTTTTTAAATGCTTTTATACTAATGTTTAATAGATTAATTAATATTCTTTTTTTTTTTTTTTAAAAAATAGAGATGCGAACACGGAATACGTGTCACATCAATATTCTTACTATTTTCAAACTAAGCTAAACGCTTGTGCTATGAAAATAGGACTAACTTGCTAGTCTGGAGTGAGGTTCGAAACCGCGACCTTTGGATCACGAGGCGAGTGTCCTAACCACAAGACCAACAAGCTACTCATTCCATTATCTATACCTATAAAACTCAATGTCTGTCTGTCTATCTGTCTGTTCTCTATACAAATCCACACCGTTTGTCCGATTCGATTCAAATTTTGCATATTTATGCTTTGGGACGCGGCGGGTAGCATAGGCGACATTTCCCCCCTATTCTCATATCCCTTCCCCTCCCCCTGACAAATTGCATGCAAATCTATGCAAATCTATACCGTTCGAATCAAACCTTTGTTTCTCCCCACAAATTTGTTTTCAACTTAATCCTTAACTCATGCAACGCCGGGTATGAACAGCTAGTTTTTAATAAAAATCAAGATGAACATATGATTAATAGCTTTTTATTTGGAAATAATAATTCAAAAAATAATAATAAAAATTTTGATTCCAGTTACATCAGTCAAGTTTCATTTTCTAATGATAAAAGTCTAAAGAATTTTTCAGAAATAAATAAAAAAAATAAATTTATTATCAAAAGGTTTGAACTATAATTTACATATTGATAACAATACTAAAAATTTAGAGTTATTGTCAGTTGATTTGAATTGTGCTTTGACTAAAGAAGATAATTCTGTCCATTATAAATGTGGTGAAGTTTTAAAAAAATTTAAATCAAATATTCACAATGTTAACCAAAGTCAATTTAATTTGGAATAAAAGAATGCATTGAATATATCTAAAATTATACGTGAAAATAATTTAACTATTACAAAAGCTGATAAAGGTAATACTTTAATTATCATGGACAAAGAAGACTATGTTAAGAAGACTATGGATTTTCTAAAAAGTGATAATTTTGAAAGAGTGGAAAAAATATTATTAATAAATGTCAAGTAAAAATAAAAGATATTTTGGAAACTTGTAAAAGTGAAACTATTGTTGAATTATTTACAAAAAATAGATTAATGTAAAAAAAACCACAAGTTCGTAAATTATATAGTTTATTAAAAATTTATAAAATTGATCGACCAATTAGACCAGTTGTATCTAATTGTAATGTTCCTAGTAGTAAATTATCAGCTATAATAAACAAAATAATTGTTGAAAGTAATGTTTTTAAACATTTATATACCGTTAAAAATTCTTTTGAATTGTTTGACCATTTAAAAGTATTGGATATTTCAAATAATTCATTTTTAGATTCATTTGATGTTGTTAATTTGTTTCCTAGTGTTCCAACTGAAGAAAATAAAATTATTATAAATGAATTATTAAATTCTTCAAACATTTGTAAAGATTTATCTCATGATTTCAATAGACTTTTTAACGTTGTTTTAAATCAAATTTATTTTCAATTTGATAATACTATTTTTAAACAAAAAGAGGGTTTAGCAATGGGTTCTAGTATAAGTACTTTAGTGGCTGATATATTTTTTAATAATTTAGAGAAAATAATTTTTAATAGTTCTGCTTTATTATTAAAATATGTATTTTTTTGGAAAAGATATGTTGATGACATTTTATGTATATGGACTGGTACTGAAAGACAACTAAATTTTTTTCTTAATTTCTTAAATAAACTACATAAAAGGATTTAATTTACCATAGAAAAAAAATTAGCATAAATTTTTTGGATTTGAATATTTCAATTGTTAATAATAAAATTGATTTTAACATATTTCGTAAAGATACATATACATATAACCATCCATATTCTCAAAAAGTGTCAACTTTTCACTAATTAGATTAATTAATATTCCATTATCTGTTGATAATTTTAATAATGAATTAAAAATTATTAAACAGATCGCGTTTAATAATGGTTATGATAAAAATTAATTGATATTATGTTAAATAAAAACTATGAGAAAATTTTTTAAAAATCTTTTGTTTACCCTTTAATTTTTGATTCTGATAAACATTGGAGGAAAATTATGTTTATAAATAATGAAATTTCTAATTTTATAGTTAAAAATATCTCAAATATTATTCAACCAGTTTTTAATACTAATAATAATTTTTTAAAAACATATTAAATATTAAAGATAAGGATAATTAAAAAAAAATCGGGTGTTTATAAATTGATTTGTAATGATTGTGATTATTTTTATACAGGAAAAACGTGTAGAAATTTTGAAATTAGAGTAAAAGAACACTTAAGGTGTTTAAATAGTAATAATTATTCCGAATTTCTAACCATCTTTTGGCTATGGATCATTCTTTTGATATTAATAAGGGTTTACAAATTTTACATGCAAATTATACAGAATATCATGTAAAATAGGTACTTTATATTATTCATTTTCCATATATATCTTTTTTAATATTTTGATTATCTATACTTCGATTTTTAAAATTTATTTTTGTTATCCTGACAAAGAAGCCATTGGCTTCGAAGCATGTTAAAAAAAATTTTAATAAAAAAGTGTTGTTAACAAATTTATTTTATATAAATTATAATTATGTAGCCACAAAATAATTTTTCTATATTTGAAGAAGAAGTTAAATATTATAGTCTAAAAATATCTAAAAATGACTCTTGGTTAAGTGCATTAAATAGAAAAAAGGCAGGTTACCTAATTAGCTAGAAACTGATATCAAAGTGTTAACACCCAAGTGTTTACAGAAAGGTTTGCAGTACTCACAGTCAACGAAGCACCAATCTGCTGTTAATGAAGGCAAGTTAGGATTATCCTTCACAAGATTATTGATAATTCCTCGCACTTGTTCCAAATCTGCAACTGGGTTCACTTCGATATTACCAATACACTCTGCTGAAAATTAAACACCACTCATTGAGTATACATATGCCATAATATTTAGCCAACACTAGTGAGGAATAAAACAAGGAAGCCATATATCACAATTTAAATCTAATTAAGTAGTTTATCTGACCGACTCCAGTTTACCTGAAATAATCAATAGATTTGTGAAAACATACAAACACAATATGATATTTTTGAAACACAAACAACGTGATATATATCATTGAAGAGGTTTTTTTATGTACTTCAACTATTGCTATGGCGGGAAGTCCCAAATCGCTGTGTGAAAAAAAGTTATTGCACAATAAAGCCAGACTTAGACAAAAATAAAAATATTTTTTTTTCAGAATTTCATCATAAAATGGTATAACAACAAGTAATATGTCATTTTATGTAGGTACAGTGTTTTGGTGTTCCGGACTGGATCAGATGTGGCCCTGAAAAGGGCCTTTTCAGAGCTTAACGAAAGCTAGCTTCATGACGCGACACGATCGCTACGAATCTATGTGTTCATCCATGACTAAGTATGCCGTTTGCTCTGTACAGAAATACGCAAATTAAATGTACGGTTCCCCGTACTCCGCCTCGCAGTGCACACCGAAAACTGTCAGACGGCCAAATTATAAAAGTGCCAGTCAACAGTAGTGGCGTAGAAATTCGCTTCAGTCCAAAGCGAAAAATCTGAAGAGTAGTCCAAATCGTAGTCCAGTGTCACAGCATTGTCGCAGAAAAATACAGAAGCAGTCCAAACCCAAAGCAGTAGTCAAGTCCAAATAGTAGCAGAAGTCCAAAGTAGAAAGCAGGGGTCAAAATAAAATTCAGGTGAAGTGGTTCAATGAGCGTCTTTAGCACAGAATGAATCTGGCGCGCCAGTGAAACCGTTTGTATGCAAAATTGAGAACCATGCCCCCCCGGAACGCGTCCGGGCCAATCACAGAGCGCCTTCGGCTGAGAGCGATGCGGGTCCTCGTCCTTAATGACATAGTCACCCGGACGCGACAGACTAGCGCCAGGGTAGGTAACGTCATCACTCGGGGTCGTCGGTCATGACGATCGTGCATCTAAAAGGCCCTCTTCAGGGCCATCAAACTGGTATTTCTCATATTATATTTTGTATTATTAAATTATTAGGAGTTTGTTCAAAAATATTAGAAATTATTTTAACTTATTTTTTCCATTAAAAGAGACGCTCTAGCGTCAATTTAGAAAGACTTGTGGTGGCCCGAGACACATACACACAGATACCCGTGTAATGAGTTACCACAGATGCTGACATCGAGACGGCAGGCCGTCGCCCTCGATACAGAGGTTGAGACAAAATCGCTGAGCAAGGCAAACAGGCGACGATGTAAGCCGGACCAATGACCGAGTACAAAGGCGACATATGGCAGGGGGCATGAAGAGCGGATAAACTCACATTGCTGACCAGACTAAATATTGCACACACACGTGCGGCCGAGTAAGATGAAGGCATAATACGCCCAGTCCTTTGTCCGCAACAATTATAAAAACGGTAGGCTTCAGAGCAGACTATCTCACTCGACTGAACGGCTCGTATAGCGGAAGCCCTTGCCATCAGATCTTCGAACGTCACGCCTTCACTTGTAACCTTTGTACCTACTGTATTCTTTATAACTTTTACTTTTGCAATTTAATAAATTCTGTAAAACCCCATCGTGACTTTACATCATCAACACCGCATCAACTCATCCTAAACCGGAGGGCTCGTCCACCTCCACAGACTTATTTATGCTGAAATATTATGAGTACTTCATATTTCTGTGATAAGAGAAATTCATGCAAATTATACTTTAGAAAGGAATAATAACTCATTCGGAGCACCCGTCTAGATATCGGCGCACCCCGTCATGTCTTGTGCGACAAAACTCTGATTCTGAGCGGGCTGGCATCCCGATCAGGTCAGACGCAAGCGAAATGTGGACAAATTCCACGACGCCTTTCCATTAGTAGCTGCAGTGGTAATGACGTCACCGGCTATGCGGGCCGGTCGCCCGCATTCAAGATGACGATATCGGTCTACTCCATTCGTGGCGACCGTGTCGAATCATGAAGCTCGCCTTCGTTAAGTTCTGAAAAGGACCTTTTCAGGGCCACATCTGATCCAGTCCGAAATACCGAAACACTGTACCCACATAAAATGACATATTACTTGTTGTTATACCATTTTACGATGAAATTTTGAAAAAACAATTTATTTTTATTTTTGTCTAAGTCTGGCTTTGTTGTGCAATAACTTTTTTCACACAGCGATTTGGGACTTCCCGCCATAACAATAGTTGAAGTACATAAAAAAACCTTTCCAATGATATATATCATGTTGTTATTGGTTCCTAGGCCAGATCCCATACATTTTTGCCCATCCTCCTTTGATAACTAGTACATGAACCAAACTTTAACGAAGAATTCTGAAATAGTTAATCATAATAATATATTTTTTTTTTAAAGAAAAACATACATCGTAATAGATGAAATTAAGACAAACATTTTTTTCATTTTCAGCAGAAATACCTATGCGATTGATATATTTAAAATTAAAATCGACGGTGGAAAGGAAAAAGCGACAGTTTGGCAGATATTGAGCTATATATAACACTATCACTGGAATCGAAAAAAATTTCTGCGTCTTATGTTGTGTTGTCGTAGGCTTCTGTGATGATTTTTGACGTCGCTTAGATATTTTGTATTTTGTTGATTATTTACAGTTTTCGGCGACCAAGCGACAAAAATTTTAATGATTTTTTAAAATATTGCACTAGAAAATATTTTTCTGCTTAGTAAATTAGTTGCGTTTTTTATTTAAAGTGTTTCGGTTTTTAGTCTCCTTTCCTGATCTTACGTAAAAATAATAATCTAGTTAGATAAATTTACCCTCTCGAAGATAGGTTTCTTTTATGACTTCAGCCTATTTACCTCACCTTAAATATTTGCCATTAGGCACTTAGATATTTTTTATGAGTTTTCATTTACGACAACACAGTAATTTTTATCCTTAATTAAAAAAAAAAAAATTGTCGTTTAGGAAAATATGACCTACAGTTTTCAATATTTATTATTGGCGCTTAGATATTTTGTAAGGTAAGAAATTTTAATTTAAATTGAATTTGACCCTTCCGCTCGTACCTTGAATTGTCAATTGCCCATGCAAAAAAGTGACCGTGGAATGACTTTTGGGAACAAAAAATCAATTGGAGCGCCACAAAGTGTCGCTTAGTTAACGCGTGTGTTTCTCTGTCTGCCGCTTGGATACGATATCTGGTAACTATTTTCTTTTAAAGTGTTATTTAATTTTAGCTGTGTTTTAGTTTTTTAATGAGTAAGAATTATTGTCCGTTTGCCAGTGGCTTCAAATTATTAAACACATTATGATAGGAATTCAATTTGGCACCTATGTAAATTCTAGACTTTAAGATTTAAGCAGCCAAATACGCGTCAGACTCATACATTGAAGGTTCTACGGTATCGAAATTTAGTCAAAAACCAACGTGCCATGCTGCCGATCACGTCTGTCAATTTCAAAGCAAAAATATGAGGATATAGCTAAACTTTGTAAAGAAAAAGTTTTTAACATGAGTATATCAACATTCCACATTCATCAACTGAAAAAAAAACAGTTTGCCCGAATCAGATTAAATTATTATTTCTATAGAGTAATGACTGTTTTTGCTAATAATTATATAGTTCCTAAGTGTAAGTCTATTCCTAAAAAGTTAGTAAATATTACTACAATAATTAGTTTAGGTAAGTGTTTAATTAGATAGGTAATAACAAATTCATTAAAGTTATAAATAAGTTACCTACCATGTGATTTTAAGTGATAAAGATTTCAAATGCGAACATTAGGATCACAATTCAATACGGAAAATGAATAACTATTCAATAAGTGTTGATAATTAAAATATGTTGACTAACATACTGAGAATTTGTGTAAAATTAATTCAATATTTTCATAAAAAAATCTTATGAGACTCATACTGGTCAAAACGATGCGGCGTACAAAGGAGACCAAATATTACTTTAATTTTGTTTACGTAATATATGGTAAGAAAAAATATTATTTTGAAATTATTCTAATGTTTGCTGTTTGTCATAGTAGTTGTCATGTTAGTCGTAAAACTATTAATATTCTAAAAACTTACTCTTACTCTTTAATATAAATACAAATTCAATGTTATTTATTTATTTTATTTATTATTGTTTATTTTATTATACTTAATTTTTGTTTGGCAAACTTAATAGAAGCGAAGAAGAATTGTATTACTGAATGTGGATTGTAAATTTTTAATAAACAATTGGATGATTAAAAAAAGATTTTTTTTGAATGGAGTGATTTTGATTTTTCTCTTTTTCAAATCAAGTTTTAGATCAAAAATCTAGGTCTAGACTTAACTATAATTCAAACTTGGTTATAAAGTCCCAGATGGACAAAATTTAATCATGAAGCGTTAAGCAACTTACCCTGATTATAGAAACGTGCTTCTATTGTTAAGGGCTTTTTTCCACATTCAAATTCTGTAAAAATGACTATATGGGACGTTTTTCCTATTCTGGCATTGACTGTTGCCTGTCGGTTGGTGATTTTTTCCTGTTTGTAATTTTGATTAAAATGTTATTAAGCGACACTAACTTCTTAAATAGCAAGCGAAACGAGAATATATCCATGGCAGTACATAAAGAATCTAAACACCTTTTAAAATAAATAAGAAAATAAAGAAGAATTATATAATAAATATGAGATTTTTTATGAATTAAAAAAAAACTTTGAACGGCTCTCCTGTAAAGTTGGCTTCATGTCGCTTGGTAATTTTTTCCTTTCCACCGTCGATATGCTTTTAATAAAATGCTTCTAAAACACACAACATGCTTTCAAATTCAGTTATCAATTGTCAAATTGCACTGCTAGATAATCATATTCAAACACGTCGCCCTTATTTTCCTCATATGAAAAGTGGCAATGTTGTTTCTAATCCACTTAATCAATGTATGAAATTATCACGCATCCATATAAATAAAAAATCAACATCCTTACCCGCTTGTTTCAAAAGATCTTTGTCATAGTGATGTTGCTCGTAGTCTAACATTGTAATCAAATGAATGGAGAATTTAAGTTGATCTAATGTTGTTTGTCTGTAAAAAAACATCCATAGTTAGTATCAAAAAATATTCACCCCTTTAAGACAAGTGAATTATTATTTAAAATTTTACTAACTGTACATTGATCCTTCCAGGTTTTCTCTTAGCTAACATGGTTGCTTGATTAAGCCTCGATAGTGTAATGATAGATGGAGCCAGTTTACACGCTTCACCATCAACTTGCATGGGAATGGTTTTAGAAGTAATAATCTTTGCCGTTTTACACTGAGTAATGCACGTTCCATGACCTCCTGCTTGAAGTAATGGCTGAAAATGTAGTTTTATTTATTTAGTCAAAATAATTTTATTCACACTTAAATGAATCAACAAAATTATTGAAAATTATTATTCCGCAAAACTTCCACCATTTTCAACATTAATATCCCCTTAGACCAGTGGTTTCCAATCGGCACACTAGTGTATCTCAAGCGATCGGGAAGTGGGTCAAATTATTAATTGTTATTGTATTGTTACGAAATTATTTATTATTACGAAAAACCTTTACTATAAAAATATTGCATCTGTTTATTTTTCAAGATAAAATATGTAAGTTGCTGCTATGAAATTGAAATAAAATTGAATAGTATGCCACAAAGGTCAAAAAGGTTTGGATGCACTGCTTTAAAACAAATTTGGAAATTTATCATTAAATGATTGAAAGTCAAGTAAGTATTCTTGTAAAATTTTAAAACAAAGATTCCCAAATGTGACTTTTTATAATTACTACAGATCAGAGGCATGCAGTGAGAACAAAAAGAATGACTTTTTTCTCAGCATTTATTTTGAAAAGAAACCGAAATGAGGATATATCTCGCTATAATGAACAAATTATTCAGATTTTTAATATTTCATAAATATTTAATTTCGATTTTTTTTACGACGCGCCGTATCATTCAACCGCCGCAGTCCCGAGAAAACTGGAGGCTAACGGCTAGTCGCAAGTTAGTACGTTGGTATCACGCGGTTTCATGTAAAAATCCAAGCGCAACCGCGCGCCGTACCACGGCCAGCCGCCAGTGCGTTTTAGGCCTAAGTGGCGAGGTTAGCGGCCGCGGCAGGGACGGCGGCGTGGCCGTAATAGACCGGCGGTGTCCGTGGTGGCTTGATATATAAAAATATATGACTTTAATATGGTTCAATTAAAGGCGGTTGCGGTGGAATGTGGAACGCGGGGTGTAATATGAAGGGACGGAGCGAGGGAAGGCATTGGATTCTTTTGCAGATTTGAAGCTGGCGGAGTTTTATAATAACAAGGCAGGAGTCTTGACAGGAGAGACGTGAAGGAATACAATGGCGCTGATAATTACGGGAGCTTGCCCATGATATAAATTTGGAAGGAGTTTGGAGTAGAATGACATCTCTGGAGCAGATCATCTACAAAATAAGATAAGAATCTTTTTAACATTGATTATTCCTGATGTTTTCTTATATGTGTTATATAGAATGTTCTTCGGTTCATAATTTGTTTCATCACTATTCATTACGTGAATTAGGGTTCGATGTTAACAGACGCGGTAAAAATTAGTACTGATGTCAGGACATAATGCCGGGATTATACCTTATACCTTAACTTTCTCTAGAATAGAACCGAAGTCATAATGCCTGCGATCTGCATTCCCGAACGCTTTACTAATACTATATATATATATAGAGATAGCGAGAGAGAAGAGATACAGAGAGAGACAGAGATGGAGATAGAGAGAAGAGAGGGAGTCTAGAGATAGATATAGATAGAGAGATATATATCTATGAGATATAGAGACGAGATAGAGATGATGGAAGTATAGATAGATATATATATATATAGATATATATATATATATAGATATACTATCATATCGATATATATATATATATAATATAATACGGAGTTACACAGCTTAGATAGACTGGCGGGATGAAGTACAATTTCGAGCTATTACGCAATGATTTAGATTATACATGAGCCAGGGTCGAATGATGGAGCGCGCGTTCTCGGCTTAGGGGCTGGTTAGAATGAGAGACACCTTAGATGGGGGCTAGGTAGAATCATCTTAACTGTCTCTACCCGGTTAATACAGGGTTTAAATCCAAGAATGACAGGATAGTTCGAAGGTTCTGGAGCGGCGACCCTTAAACATCTAGGGGGAAGTACCCCTTACGTCTTTTCACCCCCCCTTGGTTCGAAGAGCTCGGGCTCTGGTTATGAATGTTCATGAATGTATTAACTAAAAGATGCAGGTAGCCGTACAGCGATCAAAATCTTTGCTCGGGACCGCATTCAAGAACGAGATAGGATGTTACCCATGAACGAGACAATTACGAGCGCGAGGACGTTACTAACATCATTTGATTCATCATTCACCACCTTTTTCTATCTCTATACAGGACCCTTTCGGGGTCCTCCTCCTCTGGCACAGGACACATATATCAGGAATGTCACAATTAATCGTAATATTCACTTTGGAATACCATTGCTTTAATATCTCTAGTCTGTAGACTACACCGTGGGATCATACCTATCATAATAATATCGGCAATGCTAACTTGGCTCTGTCTGACGCACCTGAGATGGATAGGTCTTTTTCAGCCAACCAGTTAGTTCATTCGGCCCTTTAACCAGCAGTACATCAAATAATAATCCGGTCTATGTGGCCGCGCCGTGGGACTTTCACCATATATATCAGTCATTTGACTACCTCGTGGGATCGTTTGCAAATATCTTAACATCAGACGCCAGATATTTTCCTGATATGTTTGTTCGCCGAGAGGACGAGGACTCTGAATGGATCCCAGCAGAAGCCACAGAGTGTCGGCTTGGTTTTGGTCTGCAGTTTAGCGTGGGAGGTTATGTTTACACAGGAGTTAACCACGGAATACGGCGAAGCGTTGGGGCCGTAATTCCCTCTGTTCCGGGGGGAACTCAGAATCCGCAGGAAGGAAAATCAGAAGTGGTTAGACACTTATTAAATATTACTTACGAAAGAACCGCAAATTTCGACCCTAGACTCGCTTTCAATAAAGAGACATTGATTGAATAAAAATATATGATGTAAAAATATAAGTAATCAAGGATTGAAGACGTTGTTACACGCACGCAGCATAGGCTAGAATGATGACAGCGAGTTGAATATAATAAATCCTTTGTTTTGGTTTGTTAGTTAAATCTTGGCAAGATGTATGAAGGAGCCACTATTTCGGGTCTGACTGACGAGGTCACGGGCTGTGGTAAATTAACTATCAGACAAACCTACCCCGAGCCTCTGGATGCATCTGGTCATTATTAATATGTTTATTCCCTCCCACCATATACTGTGAACAGATCAAGCAGCTCGGGTAATGTAAAACATCCTGGTGGTAAGCTCTTATATGTACCTCGCCCGTCTATAATATAATGTATTTCCTGTATGAGATTCCTGGTCCAATATTCTATGAACAGAATTACCAGCTTGAATATTACCGAACGATCTACCGGTAAGCTACTTACGTGTGTCCAGCCCGTAGGGAATATAATGTATATTATCACATTTTAAAACTAGTTATAAATAAGTATTACGTGTTGTTGCGCAATCTTTGCACCAAGTTTCTATTATGATCAGCCAGTAATATTACGCCAACGGCAACTTTCGTCTTGAACATACATGGGCTTACGATCGTCGAGACGATCGTAAGCCCAAGTATGTTCATACATTTCCAATATCGTGAACCGTTGTCAAGTCCTATTCCCCATTCTCCATAGGAAACTTAGGTAACCCAAATGGTGCCCTGCTACATGAAGAAATTACGTAAACATGTCTATTCTCGCGTAACTGTTACCGCTTCACTAAGAGATGACGCGTGTGTGCTCTCAATAGAAAGCAATAATCCCTAACATTTACTAATAAGTACGTCTAATACAATAATTATGTAGGAAGACTAGTTAGAATGTTCAATAGTATAATAATAATATAGTAAAATATTTTATAGTAGAATAACGCGGCTCGAGTTGCGCGTTAAAAATATTATGTTAGGTTCACAACGTATGAATACTACGGCTCTTCCATCGCTACGTAACCTATCGAACTGAGGATATTGCGTCCACATCGGGAGTACTATAACCACTAGATCATCACTGGCCAAATTATATGTTCGATTTCACGTAAATATACTTCCGCGATTTTAGAGTTCAAATAAAGCTTCGATTCGGTAGCTTAAAGTCTTCAGCTTCAGGTTTGTACTTTTATAAGTTCGATCAGTTAATAACTTCACGCGTAAATAAATTTAAAATAGAGCTTTTAAGCCTTTCAAAAAAAAGCGCATCACCAACAAAGAAACGCAAACACTCATCTCAAATAGATTTTAATAAATAAACTTTAAGAAGGTCATAATGCACACCAGATTGATTACAGGGGGTGTAGCCGCCCGGGGTTCGAACGGTCCAGCGGGTCAGTCTTGACTTGACTTGACTTTGATCTCGTTGCCAGCAGAGTACCGGGTCACAAAGGACCCCTTGCTCTTTCATCATTATGTGAGGTGAGGGATGAATTTACCTCACTTGCGGGGGAGGGTCAGTCTAAGGCTTCGGGTACGATACGAGCGGCAAGCGGCAGAGCGTCAAAGCATCAATGCGCCCGAGTAGTGAGGGACACATTGATGGCAGAGTAGTGGATTTAGTTATATCGTGGCCGGCGACCCTCACTACTCGGGCGCATTGACGCTCTGCCTGAGGCCTTACGGTATTATATTTTTTGGGCCGCGTGCTCGGTTATAATTATGTCTTTTATTGCTGCTATGTTGAGCGGTGATTTGACTTACTAGTTGTCTCGTATTAGTGTTTAAAAATTCAAAGTGCACTAAACCTTTCATAGCCCATCAAACAGACTGACAAAACTGACCCCGGGGTGTCAGAGTTTTTCCTTTCCCTACCCAGTGTCTTCTTCGCTTGACATTCTTATAAAGAACCCATATCTCATCACCAGTCACTTTTTGATTCAAAATAGTTTCATTCTTGAGACATGACAGCAAAAAAAAAAACATATTTATTTTCTGCGCGTGATTTTTTCTCGGAGAATTTGTGAGCGATGGTACACAGGAGTCGATGAATAGTCGAGTGACCAAATCCAATAGTTCCTCAAAAGTTACGATGGAATTTTAATCCGTCAGGTTTTGCAGGATGTTTAGTTCATGAAATTGAAAAAAAATACATTATTTATGGGATGACCCAATATATGTATACTGGTATGTAGCGTGGTAATTTTTTTCCACAAAATAACTAATGTAAATACTAGGGGCAGTAGAGAAATTTAAAAGACCAAAATTGCATTGAAGAATGATGACATATACGTACCAACTGGTATGTTGTTAACCCTACTACTTCTATCAGTCCGTCCTCTGTTGAAGGTTCCGATGTTCCTCCAGACTTATTCCAGGGATGCGTGCCACCACCATAACTGTAAAAAGACATCAAAAATTAAAATAACATAATCACAGTACGAAATTGAAATATTTTCATTTTAACACTGAAAACATTCTAGTAAGTATATAGATTGAAATAATATTGGGTGGAGTATTAACAATAATATTTTTCCAGCCAGGAATCCTCACCTTGGAATATTTAAGAAGACTATAGCGTGCACCCTGTGTTCCTTCAGTTTTGGAGTGAGATCTCTTCCGTCACATTCTAGTGTTACAAGTTCCGCTAAGCCCTTCCATTTCCTTTGCATCAGATCTTTACCACCGGCGGTTCCGTAGAAAAGTTTGTTTCGTATTCGCGAATTGAATTTTTCGGGATGTGCCTCTGAAATATCAAACAATTATTAACTCAACTAAAAGTTTTTAAAAAGTTGTCAGTTGTAAAAAGGGTAATCAAAATATTTTGTTTTTAGAAGAATTTTGAGTCGTTAATACTTGAATAATAATAGGTAATGAATAAAATTTGATGTGAAAAAACTATAAAATTAGTAGTAATCTTAAGCAACTCTGATAAATAGAAATTTATAAACTAATTCAAGAATATTCACTTTATAAAAACGACTATTTTGGTGTTTTTACTTTAAAAATTTTCGAGTAGTTTGTTGGTGTAATGGTTATGGCGCTTGCCTAGTGATCCGGTGGTCGGTGGATCGAGCGATATTTCAGGACACCAGCAAGTTAGACCTATTTTCATAGCACAAGGGTTTAGCTTAGTTTGAAAATAGTTAGAATATTAAGACTGCGCCGAGCAAAAGAAGCAAAAACAGTAGTCATAGTTAAGTTGATATAATCGAGAATATTTATATAATAAGCACACAAAATATACATATAATATCACAGATAATGTGTTTACAATTAGTACGTGGCAAAAATTAAAAATTATTTTGACGTTATCAAATAACACTTTGTAAAGATGTGCAAAAACCTAAAATAGACGTGCCGGCGTTTAGTTGAATTTTAATAGTTATTAAACAAGTTAAGCAGGCAATCTTATGCAGGACGATGTGCAGCACCAGTATTCTCCGTCGATTCAAAACAACCACAGACTTACCCGAGCAAAAAAAATTCCCGCGAAGTCCAAACAAATTAATCAAACGACTCGAGCCAAAAGAAACATCAAAAGATTGGCATCAGAAAAACGCAAAAGAAGATAAATCATATACTTTTGTAGCCAAGAAGGCTACTGCTACTACTAGGCACAATGATAATACTTTAACCCAAAAAACAAAGTTTTCATGATAAATTCTTTATACGCAAGATTGCGGATTCCATGTGGGTCTCGATGAAGGCTGGGGAATTTTGAAAATTTACATTTCGTTTGCGTGTTTTTCTATTAAAAACATGAAAGCGTGTAAACTATGAGCACTAAGCAGCAAAATTACATTCGTTTACATTTGAATGTCTTAATACAGCAATAATGAAGATGACGCTGGAAATGGAAGATTGTTTACAATTTATGCTGGATGAACTCAAAAGTGGATCTCACTGAAACGGGTGTACCTAATGCAGAATGTGGGGTTGGGAGCTGTATGAAATGTTAATTAATCTTCCGGCTTAAATGAGTGTCCTGATTCCAAAATGTCATAAAATAATCCCGAACTCTTGTATTAAACGAGTAATTCCAATTTAAAAATCATTATTAAGTCTGACAAATGAGGCCTTTTCCTTTGAAATTTTACACTTACCTGTGGAAATCATTGAATAATTGTCCATAGTTCGCGTATCTGACAGCTCCCAACCCCACATTCTGCATTATCCCACTATCACCACTCGTCAAGGTGTCCAGGCCACTTCGACACTTTATTGTATCGATGTATTTTTAGGTTCAACTGAACATGTAGTACATATCCATTCTGAAGTTACACTTTTATGATTTTTTCACTTTTTTATAATACACAACAAACAAAATCATTTTTCGGAACAACATCTTTTTAACGCATCTTTAGAACCGTCACAGGAAAAATAATTTAAAATTAGAATCTGCATTTTCCGTAATTTAAATAATTTTGGAATAGTACCAGAATGTAGGTACTTGTCCGAATATCTCAGATAAATTGGATTTTTTTGTGCGTGTTCACTTTTGCCTGGTCCACTTTCATATATCTTCTCATGCACTTCCTTCGGTTGGTGAAACTTTTCACGGGGCCGTCCTTCAATATTTGGTTAGTCTGATCATGCTAGGTCTTTCGCGGTCACCCTCTGTTATATTTTCTAGCACTCACCCGATATATTTTCTTCACCATTCGTTTCTCACTCCTACGTTCAACATGACAAAACCATCTCAACGACCCTTTCATTATTTTATCTACTATCTACAACCAGCGTTACACTCAATCCTAATTTGTTAATTCTCTCTCTATTGTATAAAGAATTCCTCACATGTGCCTAAGCGATTGCATTTCCACCGCGTCCAGTCTACTTTAATGAAAGGCGGTAAAGCTAAAATAAAGGATTTAAAAATAATGGTTAACGATGGTATGTATTCAATTGCAACTTTTTTGAAAAATAGTAAAACAAAAGACCTGTATGCGGAAATTTTCATTTGATGGCATTCAAACTTTTTCTCTGTATTGTGTGGATGCTTCTAGGCTAACGACTAATTTTCACCTATACTGCTTTATCATAATGACGTCACCCAAGTGTAATTATTCAAGAACCCAACCTTGCGAGCGCCGTTCGTAGCATCTTGGAGAAAAAGATGAATATCGATTGAAAACAATTCCAGATTTGGTGTAAAAGAAATCTGTTTTTGGTTGTAACTTTGCGAAAAAAAATTATAAAAAAGTAACCCATAAAAACCAAGTTTTTATTACACTTCCTTTCTCATTTACTAGTGAAAACTGGTTTGGCGCTTAACCTATGCGTTGGGCTCTTTGGGATGCGACGCTACGAAAGGCATAAAAAGTTTCGACAAATCCAAAATTATTATTTTATCAGTTTTCGCGTCTACCAGATGCGTCGGAATCTCTTCATACAAATTGTATGAAAAAACCATTAAAAATTTGAAAAATCCAAAAACTTATTAATATTTTTAACGAAAATTTGATAGATCTTTTTGATCGTCGCCAGGAGTCGACTTGCATAGTTTCAGCTCGATCGGATCACGGGAAAAGGGTTAAAAATCGATCCAAAATTTTTTCGTCAAGCAAGCAGACGCCACGAGTTAATATAAAGGGTAACCCATAAAAACCAAGTTTTTATTATACTCTTTTTCTCATTTACTAGTGGACACTGGTTTGGCGCTTGTGAAGTGTCTAATCAAAGCTCAAAACATCTGACATTTTAGAAATACATTAAATTATTGTAAGTTTAGTTTTATGTTCTATGTTTTAATTCGTCTTTAATTTTTGTAATATTTTACAAAGAAAGGGAGTATAATAAAAACTTAGATTTATAAACAATTTAGATTTTCGACATTCGTAGTGAAGTACCTATATATATACCGACGGAGTAATTCAAATTTAGAAAATATTCCGCGATGTTATCGGGCCGCTATGCTAGTAATCAAACTTTTCTAATGATTCCAATTTGAAAAAAAAAAAAAATTCTAAAAATCCGAAATTATACTATAATTATTATTTTTTTTTTTACAAAAATTTGATAGATCTTCTTGATCGTCGCCACGAGTCTACTTACCAAGTTTCAGCTCGATTGGATCACGGGAAAAGGGTTAAAAATCGATCCAATTTTTTTTTCACCCGGCAAGCCGGTTAGCAAGCAAGCAAGCAGACGCCACGAGTTAATATAAAGGGAGTAAAAAGAATAATAAGGCCAAAAGATTGGAGAGTAAAAACTCTACCTACAAATCGTGATTTCTAGATATAGATATAGAGCCACCCTTCGCGGAGCAGCGGCTGAAACTGCGAAAACCGAATGAAAGTGAATTTAATTCTGAAGTGAATCACTTAGTTTATTTTCAGCACACTAGATAGCGGCACTCGTGGTCTATCGATTACGATATTTACATATAAAATTGGTCAACGCGCAGAGAAGTAAACAAAAATATAAAAAACGACAAAAAAGCTCTAAAACGAACGCCCTTCCGTGGACACGCAATTCGGAACAAAAATTTCATATGAAATGTTTGACTGACATGCGGCATGCTATCGCGCGCTATGTGTAGAAAGTTTTCGCACCTTGCTACGGCTTTTTTACATCGAATTATTAAAAAAACACAACATTTTTATTTTGGGTGGATATCAAAAAAACTGGTGGGGGTAAAAAAAAAATCGAAAAATAAGCAAAAGATGGCGCCTCTAACTATTATTCGAACGTGATACTCGATTTTTGAATTTCATTCAAACTATGTAAACAGTCGCAGAAACATCGAGCTTGGTTAAAAAAAGACCAAAAAAGGGATTATGGTTTTGTCACGCCGCGGGGAAGAGACGGATGCAAAATTTCAACATACAAAAGAAAGACGGCTGAATTTTGCACCTTTTGCATCATTAATGTTTTCGATTTTTTCTTAAACACCATGTTTAATTGCAAATGAAAAAGAGTCTAAAAATGAAAATATAATTTGGTTTTTGAGAATGGCCCAGTAAGAGGGGGTAGGGGGGAAGACCCGAAAAATAAAATAAAAATCAAGTCCAAAATCAATTCGGGAAAAGTTTTCATTTTTAGGATCAGACGAAAACTTGAAAAGTTATTAGCATTGCAAAGTAGTTTTTCGTATTAAAATGAAAAAAGCTGAAATTCGACTAAATTCTGAGGAGGAGAGACGTCCCGCGACGAAGGTATTTCCTAAATATGTCGGCGGGCTGCGCTTTTCTGGGAAACTTGATTTCTTTGGAATCGAGCTCTCGGTCGACGAGTTTTTTTCGCGAAAAACGAAAAAAAAACACAACAACCATGCCTACCGACAAAATTGTCAAAATGCGTTATCATCGACGTCGATTCGACGTGATAAATTTCAGTTCGATCAGATGACGGTAAGTGTGATAATTTTCACTTCCAAGACACGTTTAATTATTCGCACACGCACGTACGGCGCGGCGACGAAACTAATATAAAGAATTTAAATAATTACGACGAGTCTTTTGATCTGGGCGAGACCTGAGGAGAATTTGATTTTGCTACGACTGAACAACATACGAAAAATATTACTTTGACTGACGTAAATCACCACACACTGGAGAGAAGAACCATTCTGCAAGCTGAATCAATCAAAAGTCGCCAGGAGCAGAAACTACGACTTTTTTCTGTCTGTCCGAAAAAAATAGATCACGTCAAGTCCATTCATGAGCACCCTGCACGCGATTTACTAGAAACATATCTGAAGACTGCCATAAAAACATGTGAATTATTTTTTGACAAAGATTTGGACTTGTGGAAGAGGATAAAATTGTCGAAATAAAATGTACGTACTCAGTTAGAGGAACGATTGTTGACGATGCTATCAGAGAGAAAAAATATATATTCTGAAAAGTAGACAAGGGTGGCAATGCCAATGTAAATAAAAACATGATTGGTAGTTTCCAAGTACAAGGATAACTACACGTCACACAAAGAAAAACATGCATAGGTACTTGCATTTTGGACGGACGTGGACATGAAAATAGAACTGATAGTGGAAGATAAAAAGTTTTGGAGTGAGATGGAGCAAAAATTAAAAATGTTTTACTTTGATTGTTTGCAGCCAGAAAATATTGACTCCAGATTAGATAGGCAAATGGAAATTAAGGAACCTAATTACATCATCAAAGCGATCAAAAAAGGATATTAATTAAATTACTAAGCGGAAGATTGATGAAAATAAGAATGTAACAAACACGAAACGCAAAAAGCCGATTTAAATTAATTAATAAGCGGCCTCAAAATTGCAATAATAATGATTTATCAATCCCAAGTTGCTCCAAATTACTTTTATTATTTACAAGATCCTAATTAATAAAGTAGGTCTCAAGTCCTGGACACGGTCGGGTGGTTTACACTATTTAACTAAACAACTTTTATAATGGATTTATTTGGTAAACTGTCATAAAAATGTTCTTTAATAATTGCAACAGTAAGCTAATTGACTTCGTATAGGAATAATTTTTTTCGAGATTTAAAGTTGGTCTCATATTAAAAGCTCGATAGTCTAACTAAACCATTCTTTAAAATATCTGGGACTAACGGAATAATACATATATTAGTATTCACAATAATTATTATTGTACTCAATACAAAACTCGCATATTACAAATATTTAGGTACTTTTCGCAAATAGGCGACCGGGCTAACTGAACTTGTATGCATGATGACACATACGTACAAGAATCGAATCGAAAATCGCTTTAAATACCTAAAGAGCTGCCGATTCAAATGCTCGGCGCCCTCTTAATGCGTTACATATTCCTGTTTGAATCTCTATTTAAAAAAAATAATAGAAAGAGGTAAAAATGACAGAACATATTTTTTCAATAAATTCAATTATAATGTTTGTACCTCTGGCCTCGTGAAACTCCAGGGCAATGTGAGCATCAACACCAAACGAGAAGTAATTATTGACTACGTTCAATGGTAAATTTGGTTTTCCCGGTTGTTCTGTATCTGTAACTCCAGTGTTGGGTTCTACTTTCAGTTCCCAGCGATCCAATAAAACTGTGTCACTATCTCCTATGTTCGCTAGTATTTTTGATATTGGTTCATCTTCATAGCCCTGAAATTTAAATCAATATATATTATTACAAAAAAGTAAGATTAAAACATGCTGTAGGATAGAGGAACTGAATTTTCTCTGTAAAATATTTCATTCAGTATTCTAATTTATTTCCTATTTTATTTGGTCCCACACTTTGTTGATGAATCAAAATACTATCAGCAATATCCACAAAATGACGGCGTCTTGACTTTATATCGGTGATCAGTCCACTGCCTTAAAAGCATCGGTATAGATGGCAATTTGTATGGCATAATCGTCGAAGAGGCCATAGAGGCGAAGACAAGAAAATTTGTCTTCTACATATCTATGGCATTAATTTCACTAGGTTTTATAATAAATACTATATCTTATTTATAATAAATATACGCGTATATTTACATAATAATGATTGCATATCCGTAAAAATGTAGACATTTATATTGTACTTACTCTCTATTCAATTTGATTAACTAATTGATAATTTTTGATTAGCACTTGCACGCTCGGATTTTTCCATTTCCCATTTAGGTATAAAGATAGAGGTGAAAATGTTTGAAGAAAAAATACAAAAAAATATTATTATATCTCGAAATAATCACCAAATAATATAATGAATGTCTAAATAATTCAGGACGGCCAAGACCGTGACCAAATGGGTACCCAAAGACAGAGTAAGAAAGGCGGGACAGTGTGAAAGAGGATCGGATCAGGATGGGATATAGAATAAGAGGAGTAGCAGTTAGATATAAAGCTCGGTTCGCTCACCCCTCCCCAGCCGAGCGCGCGCGCCAGGTCGTTCCCCGTGCCCAGCGGCAGCACGCCCACCGCGGGAGGCGGCTGCAGCCCGATGGTGTCCAGCACGCTCAGCACCCAGCCCGCCGTGCCGTCCCCGCCGCAGGCCAGCACGCGCATGTTGGGCACCTTGCGGAACAGCTCCAGCCTGGAACCATCGTGACATGACGCTAATTATTATCGCCCGATTCATCCACAAGGCGAACAACAAAGGCATTCAAAACTTTTATTCGAGAACAAAGCGAAATGTAACTTAGAAATCTTTCACATTGTAAATCCACGCAGTGTGCGTATGTAGAATTTCAGTAATGTAGTAATGATTACCGCGGAGATAATTTCGTTTTCGATTGCGAGTCAGTAATTAATAGTTTACAATGTAAGTAGCGTTTGTTTTTTACTCTAAAACGAATTAATCATCTAAATCACTAATTCGCAATTACATTTGAAAATGAAAGGAAGACGTGATTTATAAAAAAATTAGGCGTTAGAAAAATAGTTTATATTTAAAAGATATTTAGAAATATGTTAGTTTTGTTATTTTCAAAACATCCTGCTCGATAAAATAAGGTACGGTTAGAGGTCGGCGTGGAAGATTATTAAGGGAAGTTGTCGCTTCGATCATCGATCAAGTTGCGAAGTTTTAAAAGTGTTACACTTCTAGGAGCCTTCTAACGACGTGATGGGAGAAAGTCGTAACAATAAGTTTATTCAATTACTCCTCGTAAAGTTTTCACACACAGAGGGATCGCGGCTTGCTTAGAATATATTATTTATTTATTGCGGCGGAGTATGATCGTCCGAATGTTCCTCGAGTATTACGGCGAGCGAGACGTACCGAGTAAAAATAAAAAAATATCGTAACTTCGAACCTCATCGGTCCTTTGTTTTAAAAATTATTTATTTACTAGAACCGGCATGTAAAGGTACCGTCAAAAACGATGGTACTTTTACATGCCGGTTCCTAAAGAATAAGTATTTACTTATTTATAGCCGACATCCATTAAATAGCAATAACGACTTTTATCAAAATATTTGAACATTTTTTTTCAAAAATGTTCAAATATGTATTTGAAAAAAGGTAGTACAGGAGTACATTTTCTATATAACACCAATTTACTGATCTGACCTAAATTTTGCACACTTATTTATACTTTAACACACGACGAATAACTAAAGCGAAATTTCTTCCTTCCCCTTTACCCCTCCCCCTCCTCCTGATATATTTTCCATGAAAATCTGTACCGTTTGACCGATCTAACCCGAATTTTGCGGAATCATTCTTTAGGTCCCGGCAGGTAACATAGGCATTTCCCTTCTGGATATCCCTTCCATCTTAAATGAAATGGAAAAATAGTTTTATTACAGCCTTTGTGTCCCCCACAAACTTTTGTGTTCTCCACAAACTTATTTTTAGCTAAATCCTAAACCCGTGTACGGCTCTTTTTTTCAAATTTTGTCAAATGCTCATGTTTCATTGAGTCGAATTCTCATTATATTCTGTACAGAATTAAACAATATATATATATATATATATATATATATATATATATATAATATTCTATAATATAATATATATATAGATATATATATATATTTAAGGTCCTTACATATGAAATTGGCGTTTTGCCGTAACTGCAAATTTGATCTCAAATATCTTCTCTTTGGTTAGGAATTCCAAATCCAAATTTATACAGCTATTTACTCATGTATTTGTGTTTTGAAAATTATAATTCATTTGTTTTTTCCTCAATTGTTTTTTTCTTTGCGTCACTCAGTTTTACAAAATGAAAAACTTGAATATCGCGTTATTTACGAGTACGAGTTCCACCGTGGCACCAGTGCTGCAGAAACGGCTCGAAGGATTAATGATGTGTATGGCGACGGTGCCGCAAAAGAAAACACAGTGCGTTTTTGGTTCCAACGTTTTCGTTCTGGAAATTTCGACCTGCAGAACAAGCTCCGTGGACGGCCGGAGACCAAAGTTGATAATGAAGAATTGAAGGCTATTGTGGAAGCGGATCCATCGCAAACCACATCCGAGTTAGCTGCAGGCTGCGGTGTTAGTGATAAAACTGTTTTAATCCACTTGAAGCAAATTGGTAAGGTGAAAAAGCTTGAAAGGTGGGTACCTCACGAATTGAGTGAAGCAAATCAACAAACGCGCGTTGACTGCTGCGTTGCATTACTCAACCGGCACAATAATGAAGGGATTTTAAATCGAATCATTACCTGTGATGAAAAGTGGATCCTGTACGATAATCGGAAGCGCTCATCGCAATGGCTGAACCCTGCAGAACCAGCCAAACCATGCCCCAAGCGAAAATTGACTCCAAAAAAGTTACTTGTGAGCGTTTGGTGGACTAGTGCTGGTGTCGTTCACTACAGCTTTCTTAAATCTGGCCAGACGATTACGGCAGATGTCTATTGTCAGCAACTGCAAACCATGATGGAAAAGCTAGCTGCTAAACAACCGAGGCTGGTTAATCGCTCTAGGCCACTGCTGCTTCATGATAACGCTAGACCACACACTGCACAACAGACGGCTACCAAATTAGAGGAGCTTCAATTGGAATGTCTAAGACATCCACCGTACTCTCCGGACCTTGCCCCAACAGATTACCATTTTTTTCGAAATTTGGATAACTTCTTGCAAAGGAAAAAAATTCAACTCCGATGGGGCAGTCCAAACCGCCTTCAAAGATTTTATTGATTCCCGTCCGAATGGTTATTTTAGTAAAGGGGTCGATGAACTACCTATGAGATGGCAAAAGTGCATAGATAGCAATGGTACATACTTTGATTAAATAAATATATATTAATAAAAAAAAATCGGCTTTATGTTCCTCCCATACTAAACGCCAATTTCATATGTAAAGACCTAATATATAAATATATATATGTGCAATCATTTTGAAAGCGCAATGCATCTAATTAAATTAATATCGAAAAATGAAATGTTACCTGCCTGCACGCAGAGCCTTCACTTCGACGTCTCGAATCTCGAATGCGCGAGACTGGACGTAATCGTAATCGCATAACGCAAGAAATGACTCAAATTACTGACAAGGCTGAAAATAATGAAATACCCGAACAATTCATATAAATCTGGTTAAAAACCTTATTATATGAGAGATATCATTTGCTTTTGCACAGTAATACGTTTTATAGTAATTTTTCATTAGCAAAAAAAACTTCCGTAGAAAGGGTGTCCGCTTCTGGCTGTAGCGTACAGCAGACTGAAATAATTTAGCGACATAACTTTACATATTTCATTCCTTAGAATTTTTATTTTTAATGATAATTTAAGTGTATTTAATAAAAAAAACTAACTTTAAATAGTGGTTGAGGATTTAACGTGCGGGATTAAATACAATATATTTTTAAAAATCATCTCTTTATATGAATAAAAAGCTTTTTAGAATCGTTAAAAACGTAAAAATTTTTCGCGAAATTGAAAATTTATAACTTCATTAATATTGAACATTTCTTAATTATTTTAGTACAAATTTATCATCATAATGTTAGCTTTGTTCTCGTCAGAAAACATATTCCGCAAACCTATAAATATTCCGTAACTAAGTAAAGTAAAGTACTCACAATTTGTTAATGTAGTATCTTAACGCATTCTTCAGGCAAAAAAATCCGGGTGGTACCTACATATGTACATGTTTATCGATAGATATTATTTTTCTATGTATCCTTCTAAGTGAATCACCCAATTTGTTTTAAATATCAAAGAACCATATATATTCTATAATTGCAGTCTCACATGTGTTGTAAATATAAACAAACAGTAACAATTCATTTTGTATTATCATTTAATACATTGTTGCGATGTCAAAATTTCAACTACGTAATATTATCTGAAACAATCGACAAACAATTAATGTGTGTCTATCGTGAGTGTTGCGTTGCAATTTGTAAAAAATAGTCAAACAATGTGAAACGGACAATATAATGCCCAAAACGAATGACTACTAAAAATTAGATGTGGAAATACACAGGAAATTACACAGGTTTGTCAACGTCCTCGACTGAAATTCCGCCGCAAATGATTTTCAAATTAAAATTCGTTCGAAATGTTCATGGCCTAAATTTAAATGAAAATTGTCTCTCGATGAAATACCGTCAGGCGTAATAACTTCTAAAGCTCTAAAAATGTATATTTTTAATATTACTGTATACTTTAAATGCATTCCAGAAAATTCAAATGATGATTTCCATCAACTATCTTCCGATGATAGTAACGTTATTAGGAAACAAAAACTCTAAAAAATCTGCATGTTCACGTAATACCATCAACCGGTTAAAAGTTAAAAAATAATAGTATTCGATGAATATATTTTTAGCACATTATTGTGAAACGAAATTTCAGGTCCAGTAGCCGCCGGGGAAATATACAATTATCATTAACAAAACCGATACTTTAGAGAATAGTGCATTTACGCTCAGCCTGTTAGTTGGACCAGCTATTGAATGCAGTTAAGCTGGAATTTAATTCAATAACTACGTACTAAATACAATAATACGACGGAAAATAGTGCTGACCCATAATTACGCGCGTCGATTAACTTGCTACTCATATTGAGGCTGGACATTCGCTGCAAATACATATTTCGGCGTTTTTGTTCGAAAATGTGGGTTTTCATTATTCATTTAAGTATATCATAATGTGTTTAAATGCTAGATTATTTTTTAGAACGATAGCTTAGATAGAACATTTGTTTTTATATAAAAGTAATAAACTAAACATTATTTAAAAAAAAAGAAAATATAAGCATTTAAGCACTAAGCAATATAAAGCTGAAAATTCGTTTTCAGTGTCTTAGAAAAAATTAAGAGATTCTGAATATTTATTTATAACCTAATTATACGGAATACCACACCTCTCCAGCGTTTAGGATATGAACACAAAAGTTTTTTTTCCAGATCTTAAAAAAATTACTGCACCGTGCAGACGTAGAAAAATGATTTAAAATTTGATGGGCTCTCAACAGTGTCTACTTAAAAGAAACATACTTCTATGTAACATTTTAGATATGCGTATTGTAGCGGGAATGCGTATGGCGTGAAACAGCATGTAGCGGAAATGCGAGAAATGCGCGCGCATCCATTAAACTGTAAAAAATGTATTGCCCTTTAAATTAGTGTTCCAGTAATTTAAATAATATATTGTTGACCATCTTGAATCTAGTACCGACTTAATTCTAAATAACAGATATTCGTTTTCAAAACAAAAAAACACATTCATTCATTTGACAATAAACGCGGCTGTCAAAGTTGTACGGTTTCGAAACGTTTGAATACGGAACAGTTTTAAGACGAAAATCGATAAAACATGAAAGTGGATAGACATTTGGACTTTTTTTGAAAATGCAGACATTTTTTGATTGGTCATATGTCATCTGTAGCATGCGACGATAAATGTCTTCGAATCATCGGTTGTGAAATATTTATCTCTTATTTTAGCTATCACAAACCAATAGCTATATTTGAATCAGTTCATAAACAAACATTAATAATTTATCTACATTAAAGTATTATCAATTATATTGATCATCTCCATAGACATCGTATTATTGTATTAATATACATTTTTAACCAATATGTAAATATCAATTATCAAAATAACGCCAAAGAAGTATAACTTCTACCGCGCATTTATGAGAATACGCTTCTTTAATCGCAGTTCGGATTAGAAAAGTCGAGGGTTCGTATCCCACCAGTAACAAATTGTTTTGTCGATGGATAGATTTTTTAATATATATTTCTAATTGATTCAACTAATTAGTTTTAACAATTAACTATGATATACAATTGCAACTTCATAATAAAATGTGTTTTCATTTAAAAATAAAATATTACGATATTTTTCCCAAGCCGCTGGTAGTTAAGAGTTAACTATCCGGTCACTATTTTTGGGCTAATTACAATAATCTTGCCAAGTGAATAAACATTGGATAACTCGATACGAAATCGGCGAAGCAGAAAATACACATTGGCATTTACCGTGCCTGGCCGCGAACGGATTTCATTGACCGCACACGTTAATTGCGTACAATTGAAGAACGTTTCACGTTGATTAAAGCAAATGCGATGGGATTCGTCCTTGAAAGGCGCACTGCAGAACGAAGCGGCCGTCATCGCTTAAAAACAACACTGCCTAAGTCCAAATTTGCCAATGTTATTGATTTCAATGACATTCAGTTAGTAAGACATCGCCGCCCTTCCATGGAAACAATATATTGACCAATGACTGGAAGTTGTAATACGGCATTATAGTATTATCGTTTACATCTTTTACTTCCGACTATAGAGTCGTTGTGTATTTATAAGAACAACGCCGACTAAATCAGTCTATTTCCGTACGAAAAATGCCAGGGTAACTCCAAAAAATTAGATTAAAGATAATGTTGTAATTATTGACGGAATAAATATACTTTCTTTTCGTATGGAAAAAAGGAAAGGTTTTTTGTAAGAGAAGAGTAATTTGATATGCAGTTCTCTCCGTGCTTTGACTGACAAGGCCTGACGTCAGCGGAGCGGTGATGCTGCGTGCGTGGGCCGTTGGAGGTCGTAGACAGCTGGGCGCGGTGTGTGTAACGTTAAGGTGGACAGCTAACGTTGTGCCGCTGTAGAGTGGTCCACGTAGTGTTCATGAGGCTGGTGCAGAGTGGATAGGGTGTCGCTGTCGATGATGATAGTGCAGGCGCAGAGTGGGTAACAATGAAGGCACGTAGACTGTTGGCGTAGCGTTGGTTCCGAAGATGCTCAGCTACGGAGGTTGTGTTGGAGAGGCACGGCGTGGGATGAAAAGCGAGTGAAGGCTGACGAGCAGCGCTACCGCAAGTCTTGAGGCCCAGGTACGAACTATCTTTCAGTGTCCCAATGTATCGCTTACATATCTGGAGTCTGTCTGGTGTACGCGCACCCCGGCGTGAAAAATACAGCGTCGGTATTTGCGCAAGGCGTGGAAACAGCCCTGTCAGCGAATCTCATCTCTAAAGATCTGTATTCCGTTCTGTAACTTTTTTTTATTTCTCCGATATTAGCCGTCTTTGTGTGGGTTCCATCGCGTCAGCACTTGGAGGGTATGTGTGACTTGTGTTACCTCGGCCGGTTGGTATTTATCGTGGGAATGCTTTAATATCGTGCTGGTTGTTTTGGCTGTAGGTCAACGCAATTTTTCCCCCTAAACATGTCATAAAGAAATTCAAAATGCCTCTAATGCCCGTAACTTTTACCCCAAGTGAATAAAAAAATTGAAAATGTAATAATGGCGTAGGTATGTAGTTTTTTAAACCAAATATTAAAAAATAGCAAAAAAAGGAATTCAGAAAAATAGCAACACAATTTTTAGTAGTTATTTGTCACTGAAATGATCACTTAGGCGGTGATGTTTCTTAAAGAATCTGCTTGCCGAACGTTGAAAATTTTGTTAAATTCAAGATTTTTTTTAAAATGAAAAATGACGCCGATCTTTCTGAAATTTTAGTTATGGTAAATTACACCTTTCAGTAATTAAAAAATAAAAATATTAATATAACATATTTAAGACATTAAATATTGCGCTTTGTAACCGGAGTTGTCAATTGGGGGGAATTTCGGAACCTCCAATTTTCGTTTAAAACAAAAAAAACATTATTTTTTATAATGCTTAATTCAGTTTCTTGTCGATAAACTAAAAAATTATATAAAATTGTAAAAATTGTGGAATTTTGAAAAATAAAATCTTTCACCCAAAAAATTTACTTTTTTTATTTATGTCAAAAAAATTATTTATACGATTTAAAAAAAAAAATAGTTAAAACAGAAGTGTAAAACAGAATTGGACTATTTATTATTCATCTAAAAATCCTTGGATGGAATCGATCGAATAGTTATCTTTTTCGCCAATTTGAAAAAAGTAGTTTCGACAAAATCACGATTAAAGATACGAATACAAAAAAAATATATTTTAGTTTATCTGGTACTAGCTATTTGTACTCGGCGCTCCAAGGGTTAAGGATAAAGTTGAAAATAAATTTGTGGGGACACACAAAGGTTCTATTGTTTTGCAAAGTATCTAATTAAAACAATGTTGGCTTATTTTTTTCCGTCGGGAATGCGTATGCAATATTTCGGTCCAATTGGTCAAGCGGTGTAGATTTGTAGGTACAGAAAATATATCTGCGGGAGGGATGGGTTAGTGGGGGAAAGGGAAATGTCACCTGTATTGCCCAACTGGTCCTAGAGAATAAGTTTACAAAATTTGTGTCAGATCGGTCAAATGGTAAAAATTTTCATGGAAAATATATAGAGGAGGGGGGTGGGGTAAATGTAACCTATGTTACCCACCGGGTCCCTAAGAATACGTGTCAAAATTTGAGTCAGATCGGTCAAACGTAGTCGATTTGTACAGAAAATATTTCGGGGGGGGGGGGGGGTAGAGGGGTGGAGAAAATGTCACCTATATAACAAGCCTTTCTTTTTCTCATGAAATTTATTTTGTTGAATTGATTTAAGTCTACGAGCAGTACGAGCCTCTTTTGTGCTGCGTAGTCGACGCCTTTTTTGTTTTGTTCGTTTAATTCATAACTCAAAATTCGCTTTCTGTCTTACCCATCGGCAAATATTTTGCGTTGTTGATGTATATTTATTTGCAGCAACTGCATTATTTGTAAAACGCTAGTAGGAAAAAAATACCTGGGTATATCTTTCGTTGCAGACACTCGCATCAATAAAAGCGGAAATTTTTCGAATTTTTAAATCGCAATTTAAATATTTTGGGGCGAGGTATTAAAACTCTCGTTAGAATTTTGGGTGTGTCCGCCTAAATATTTTATTCAAAGTTCTTTTTTCAACAATTCTGGACGAATTCAGTTGTTTATAATTATTGATGTCATGTCTATATTTTGTTTTGGCTTTTTGAATTTTATAATTCATTTTATTTTGTTGTCATTTTTTTTGCTTCTCGAGTTTCAGATTTGATTTGTTTACAATTATTTCATTTTGTTGTAATTTTGTTGCTTCTTGAATTTCTGACTTAATTTGTTACCTATTATTTTAATTTTTTGTAGTTTTATTGATTGTTGAGTTTCATATTTGATTTGATAACTATTATTTCATTTTAATGTAATTTTGTTACACTTTATGTCATTCGCTTAATGTTGTATTTTTCTTTAAATATCACTTTATTGAGTTGTTTTTGATAGAATTATAGCTTATCTCATTTTTTTATTATTACCTATCAATCTATACATCTTTAACAACATTGTTTTTCTAGTGGTACGTTGTACCGTTAAATTAAATAAGTAAATAAAAAAATAGGAAGAATACATATTACTACAGACATTTTCCATTGTCTGTTTTAATATGTAGCGGAGGATGTTCGTAATATTCTTCTTCGCCTCTGGCCTCAGCTTTGCGCTACTCGCACCAGCTCTCACCGGATAATTTTTGTGCTTTGGCTGTTAACTTGTAGAACAATAATGATAAAGTGTTTCCACGCCATTTTTGGAATCAACATTAAATTTCATCTTATTGCTCGGCCATAAGTTGTAAATTTTTTAATAGGGACATTTGTCAATCTGCCTTTACCGCCGAAGACGGAACAGCCGGTTCATTTAAAATCCCTTCGTAGAACTATTTCGGTTACAACACGTAAACACTATTTGTACATAGACACTGACATCTGTCTAACAATATAATATCATTAGATTAGACGACTATCGGCGAAAGTTCTCTATGAGCGCTCTTGTACCTGCCCGACGAATATCCACATTCCAAGCTATAACTAGAGAAATATTTAGAATTTCGTTCATAACTTATATTCTCTGGGAGTAGCACTATCGAATAAAGTAAAAAACTTGTAAAGCAGATTCCCCCCTTCAGTGACGATGTGGCGGATGGAGGGCGAGTGGGGGGGTGGGATAAGAAGGTAATGTAAAGAAAGTGCGATAAATATCGTGGACATAAAAAAGTCCTAAAAACAATCGAGACAAAAATTATAAAATAATAATATAAGGTCAAAATTTTAAATTCATGTCAGACAGGTAGATAATATAATAACAGAAAAACACTATTTAATGTTTACTCATATTCTTTCCGTCAAAGTCGTATTAAATATCCTGAAAGCATTAATTCAATTATAATAAAATCAACTTAATAATGGTACTAAAACTCCAGCATATCCCTTTTTGTTCAGAAGGGGATAAGCCCGGGTACCGGGAACAGTGGGGACTATTCTTTTACATATTACTTTCCACATCCCCCCTGAGGCAAGTATTTCAAGAAAATAGTGTGAAATAATTTGGGGGGATATAAACCAGACATACAAGGAAAAATGAAAACTCTTCGTAAAATGGGCGATACTTTAATATTACATGCATGTGTAATGTGGTGTATAATAATTCAGGGGTCCACCCCCGGATTTTATAAAAAATATATTCTCTAAATTTTTCCAAAAAATATATTTTTTAATTGAGATATATTATATGTACTAGGAAACTACTGTTATGTCTTGGTGGTGTCCTGCTGACGTAATGCGGAAAGTAAGAAAAAAATGTCTTAAAAAACAACTACAGATATGCATGCTTCACGACATCAGCATATAAAGTAAATTTAATCACGCGTCGCTCACCAACAAAAACAGCACCATGACAACATTCGTTCCGAATATGTCACCACGTTCAACAATGGTATGGGAATGAACAAAATGCAGAGCAATGAAGATGGAAAAGAAACAAGAACGACCTAATTCCTGTCACCACACTCGATCCCCCAGCTCCGGAAAGCTTGTTAAAACTTATATCTTCCAAATGCAAAAAGAGATATCAGAAAGCCTCTGGATGCAGAAAGGCTGGGTTAAAGTGCTCCATTATATGCACGAATTGTAGTTGTACCTGTGATATCTCGCAGGTTCCATTATAAGGTAGCGATGAAGAGGAAGAAACGGGGACTATTTTCGAGCAAACGTATGATGAAATCGAGATCGAAGAGGATGAGATGAAACTGATAATCGCATCGCGGATGATGTGAAAGAAATTTCGGTCTGTGACGTTTCGATCGGTAGGTACTAAAGACAATGAAATCGCAACACCTGGTCCATCAAGAACAGCGAAGCGAAGAAGAAATTGTAGGAAATTTTCTCTAGTTTCATTTTGTATAACATGTTTTATCGTAAAATGAGTCGGAAAGGGGATTTTGTCAAAAAATTGCTTTTGGCGCCATTTTCCGAAATGATGGCGCGAGCGGCAAATTTGAAATTCGGAAAGAGCACATCGAAATCTATAAAATTATCCATTTTCAAAACTCCCGGAAAACTTTCAAAACTAAAACTACCAAATGACTGAACTAATAAGCCTAAGCGCTTTAGATGGCAGACCACTGTATTGAACTTGTTCACTTGTTTGACCAAAATAATGTTAGGGTCCTACATCTAGACGCGAAAGGTCGTAAACTGGACGATCTAGAAATACAGAAATTAATTAATCAATATAAAATTAAATTAACCTAGTAAACATTCAAATACCTGCGTCATCCCCATTATTAAAATAATTATTATTGTATGTAAAAAATTATTACTGTTGTACATGTCAATAAATAACTACTCCCCCTCCCCTCCGCCATCCTTTACTTTCCATTTGTCGGCCATATTGATTTAAAATTAGTTCCAATATTGCCTCTGAAGATGATGGTTGTGCCCATCGAAAGCGCTTTGGCTTGTAAAACTCAAATAACTGGAATAAAACGTTGTGTATAAATTATTGTGTTAAGTCAAAAATAAATAAACCGCCGGGATTAGTAGAGAAAAGGATACATTTGATTTTTGGGAAGTAAAATAGAAAAATTAAGAGACCAGGGCTATTTAAGGAGAAGTGGACCGAGCGACTTTTATGAGAGCTTTCTAAAGGCTACGGCGACATCTCCACTGGACGGTTGACTTTTCTTTTTCTCTTTGAGGCAGTCCGCTAATGCAGTAAACGAAGTTTGATTCCATCCTCGTCCATCCCCACCTCGGTGGAGGTAGCCGCAGGCCATTCTAGCCGACGAAGGCTTCTATCAGGTTGTCTCATATTTAATATAATGTAATGGTTGTTGTGTCTACATAACTGTTTTTTCGACCCAATATTTACATCGTTGAAGGATATATAATAATTTCACGCTACATCAAGATTTCTGAGTTCTCCTGCTTTTTAATTTTATCATGAAGGATCCTGTTCTTATCTTCGATATAATTAATGTTCAGAAATAAATAAGATTCAAAGCGCTTGCTTCAAGTACGCCCTAAAAAAGGTTCATTTCCCTCCCGAATCAGCAATAATTCACATATTTTTAAGACATCCATAAGTCACACTCAAGAAATATTGACATTATTGACAAGAAATATTGAAATACCTCAAGTGAACGCAATATACAATGTCAATCATCGCTTACTGGATCTAGTATTCTCCAGTGATTCTAAATTGTCTGTTGAAATATCAGGTGACTCACTTCTTCAAACAGATCCCCATTACCCGCCATTAGAATTTCCATTATTTGTTCACAGAGAAGGTGTCCCAAATGCTACCCCTACAAGCCAGGAAGAAACATCTTTCAATTTTCATAAAGCAGATTATGTGAATATCAACACTCATCTTTCAAACATTGATTGGTCATTCCTCCAAAACGACGATATCGACTGGAGTAACTTGTCCAATGGAAACATTAATAACGCAGCTGACCAATTTTACAAATCAATTTATGTAATTATAGAAAAATTTGTTCCTAGACGCAAGCAACTTAAATCAAAATACCCTAAATGGCTCAATTATAAGCTAATTAATATGACAAATCTTAAAATATCTGCCCACAAAATATACAAAGAAAGTCGAAACCTGTGCGATTACACTGAATTTAGTAGATTGAGGAAGCAGTGTGACGCTCTCTCAAAACTGTTTCAATAACTTACTATGTAACTAATATTGAGAAAAATATACAGAACAACACAAAAATTTTTTGGAAATACAAAAATTCATTGAGAAAAAATGATACTGATATAACGAATACAATGTACCTGAATAATGTCGTTGTTTCCAACATAAGTGAAATAACAAACATGTTTGCAGATTTTTTTAAAAGCGTATACGATAGTGCCTCTATGTCTGATAATTATATACCGAACTTCGAGGTTTCCGATCAAATAAATATATCAAATGTCCATATTAATCAAGGTGAGATTTTAACTCTAATTAAACAACTGGATCACAATAAAAGCGCTGGACCAGACAGGATACCACCAATATTCCTGATAAATTGTGTTGATCATCTCTCCTTTCCGTTATATCTCTTATTTAACTTATCCTGATGTCTGGAAAAGTAGCTTTCTGATGCCAATTTTCAAAAAGGGTGTTAAAAGTGATATAAAAAACTATAGACCTATTTGTATTCAATCATCAATATCAAAACTCTTTGAAAAACTCTTACTGAATAAGATAATGTACCAAATGAAACCCGTAATATCACCTTTCCAACATTGTTTTTTCTCAGGTAGGTCAACAGCTACTAATTTATTACTGTATGAAAATTACATATCCAATGAACTGAGAAAGGGAAACCAGGTAGACTCAATCTATACAGATTTCTCTAAAGTATTTGACAAAGCATCACATCTTATATTGATGGATAAACTCCAAAGATTGGGCATTCATGGTAAATTATTACATTGGTTAGGTAACTATCTATGCAATAGAAGCCTTTCGGTAAAGATTAACTCTTCATTATCAGAAGAATTCATTGCTTTGAGTGGAGTCCCGCAGGGTTCACACCTTGGACCAATCCTGTTCATCCTTTTTATAAATGACATTGCTGACATTTTTGATGATGTACAATTTCTGATATTTGCCGATGACTTGAAAATATTTAGATCAGTGAAAAGTATGTCCGATTGTACGATACTACAAACTAATTTGGATTCCCTGTTCAAATGGTGTACCAACAATCAACTTTATCTAAATATTTCCAAATGCCAATCTATTAGTTTTACAAAAAAAAGATTCCTATTAAATTCACCTACAAAATTAATGATGTAAACCTTGTATCAGTTAAGGAGATAAGTGATCTGGCAGTAATTTTTGACACTAAATTATCATTCATTCCCCACATTGACTTAATAACTAATAAAGTTCTCAAAATTTTGGGATTTGTTTTAAGAACTGCACAAAACTTTACAGACCTGCGCACTTATAAAGTCCTCTACACTTCTCTTGTCAGACCTCAGGTTGTATATAACTCGATCATTTGGTCGCCTCACTATGTTAATCATTCAACGGCAGTTGAACGAATCCAAAAAAATTCTTAAGATTTATTAATTACAAATTAAATATACGCTTGGAAGATATCAATCATGAATATCTCCTTAGTTATTTACAACTACTAAAATTGTCTGTGAGACGTACTGTGACAGACGTGATATTTATTTATAGGAACATAAATAGCATGATTGTTAGTCTGATCGACTTATATGCCCCATTGAGGTCGTCAAGACACAGTGCATTATTCTATTATAGTGGAAATGTCAGAACTAATGCATTAGCAAACTCTGTAATTCACATATTACACTCATTAGGGAATGAACATGCAGAGGCGGCTGACATTGTTGCTGATATATAACTGTGTTTAGGACAAAGCTGATACAATTCTTTATATCTCAACGAAATGGAAATGGATAATAGAGTTTTCTGTATTATTATTTTATGTGTCTTATGTTTTTCTGTATTATTATTTTACCTTTTAACTATTATTATTCATACCTTTTATCTGTATTATTATTTTATGTCTTATGATATTTTTTTAAAAAATTATATTTTTTATATTTGTAAAAGCCCATAAGGACGTTAAATAAATAAATAAAAAATAAATAAATATTTCCCTTTTTTCCAAGTGCCTGCGGACCGCTTACCACGCATTTAATTTTTAATTCTCTACCGGGAGCTTTGATTCAACTTCGATGACAGTGATAGGATCTCCCATGAGCATCTGTATATCACCAATGTAAAAATTCTTGAAACGAAATTTTGAAATCCAATTGACACTTTTATAATTTTATTGCGTCCCTACTCATCGCATTACAAATGTTCGACTTGGAACTCATAATGCACAATTGTATCAAAGCTGTAGTTTTTCGTTAATAAATGCAACATGATATTGTGGTGAATTGACTGGAATGACTTTTTTTAATTGCATAACATATTGCTCCATTTACTATGAAAGTTATAACTTGGAGTGAGTACCTATAAGGAGGCAATCCTCTGCTTGATGCTTTCGATGCTATCATTAAATACATTGACATGATCGCTCGGTTCATTTAGGAGTTGCACACTACGCGTTATGGTGTACATCCGTTCTGCATTTTGGGACACGAAATAGCGCATGACCTCGATTTCGCAAACAATAATTTGGTACAAACAGGGCAGGGCCTACATCCTGTTCTATTATCAATTCGGATGAAAAACTACTGCCGACACGGCCTCAGTTGTAAAAAACCCAATATTTAGTTTTGGACGAGGAGTTAATTTTGCTGCAAATGTCAAAAAACACGGAACGAGTTATGAGGCAACGGCGAGATGATTTAGATGTAAGTTTATTTGAAAAAAGGGAAAAATCCTTCATATGAGAGCAATCTACAAAGAAACAAATGTATAAATGGGGGAATACCTGCACGCGCCAACCTCTGCTAAAAGGTTCCACGTGATATAAAAATATTACCTACTTAGCTTTACTTTACCTTCCTTACCAGGCTTTAATTAAAATCTGTGTGTACAAGGTTACTCGCAAGTTTCACTCAGTTAGATACTAACATTTTTATTCACTGTTTATGAAATTTGAACACTATTCATTTTCCTTATTGAAATATGTTTTATGTAGAGTTTTATAATATTCTCAAAAACACCATCAGTGCACTTTATAGAGAACATGGAGCGAAGAATGATATTATTAGAAATATGAGTTGGAAACTCTATTGGGATCCTAAATGCCGGGCAGAAAGATCGTTGACACACAGCGGAATACTCCAGCACACCATCACCAGAAGATTCTAAACATCCGTGAAATCCTGACAACATTAGGAAAGTGCCTGGTTGACCGAGCGAAACGACCTCATCTTTATTAATATTTAAGGCATTCACTTTGCGGTTAGACATTATAAGAGAGAGTTAGTTAAATAAGTATAAACCACTACACTATCTGGTAGTGGTTTATACTAATTTACTAACTCTGTTACGACCTTATCTTTAACCGCTGAAGACGGCTTAATGTGAAGAGACTATTTTACACTATTCAATTCAATTCAATTCAATTTATTTATTGATAATATGTATATTACAAACAAAATGTTTAAGGCATACATATTAGGAAGTATATATCAAAATAAAAATATTTAATAAATTAAAAATAACATAAAATCTGGTCAAAGGTGTAGGAGAATTCCGCTTCGGAAGACCCCCTCAGACACATGGAATATATCAATACCCAAAGCGATTTTGTTCAGCATAGCTGTGGCTCTTCCAACAGGCATAACCAGCTCTAATGTAATTATCAGGAACATACAAACCAATGCTCTGCATAATTTCAGGATTATCGATCATACCGCGCAACAATCGATAAAAATGTGTAATCAAATACACATTCCTTCTAGTCTTTAGACTATTGTAGCCAAGCATACCCTGGAGAAACTTGGTTGGGTAAAGCCAAGGATAATGCCCGTACTCTCTCATGTAGAGATATCTCAGAAACTTCTTTTGGACTTTCTCCACCATAAGAGAGTACTTGCCCTCATGTGGCCTCCAGATCATCGAGCCACTCTCGAGTCTACTCCGCACCAAGGAGTTGTAAAGAGTTCTCAGTACGCGGGTATTCCGAAAACCCTGGCAGTACGCAGAACAAATCCTAACATTCTCAGAGCATTACCACTGATCGTCTGTATGTGATCGTGAAATGTTAGGTTGCTTACAAATCTAACACCTAGATCTTTAACATTTGATGTTCTTGTCAGATTTTGGTCGTTCATTTTGTAGCGAAAAAATAGAGTTTTTTAGGTCCTAGTGAATTACTGCTGAGGGACGTAACAATGACGTCTTCACTTATGGTAGTATTATCGCATTTAACGAAATTTATACAAAAAAATCAGAGTGGCCAGTAACAATGACAATCACACAACAAATTTAGTTTATTGTTGACATCTATATTTACAAGAAGTGATTATGTACTTGCTTACACGGTTACTATGAGCGTCCAGACACTTCTGATTGCAGCAAACTATTGCTTGATCAACTTCGACGTCAAGTATGCGTATGCCGCTTCAATATCTTCTCGAAGCGCGGCCAGCAGCTAGTTTTCTATGATTCTCTACATCCTTCAGGCCCCCCGAAGATAAAAGTCCAGCGGTGTTGAATCAGGAGAGCTTGGAGAAATGTTGCGTGAGATGCGGAGGGTTTCGGACTTAAAACGAAAATGTGAAATTGTCAAACTATTGCTAACTCAATTATTCATTTTCGTTGTACTCCAAGAACATTCTCAAAACTTTGAGAATGTTCTTGGAGATATCTCGTAATACTATTTTAGTTATGTATTTAAATAAATACA
Organism: Agrypnia vestita; assembly: GCA_016648135.1. Classification (NCBI taxonomy): domain Eukaryota; kingdom Metazoa; phylum Arthropoda; class Insecta; order Trichoptera; family Phryganeidae; genus Agrypnia; species Agrypnia vestita. The sequence goes on along the minus strand of JADDOH010023136.1, from coordinate 45,182 downwards.
TAACTAAAATAGTATTACGCTCCTAGAACGATAATCGTGACCCCTCCCATTCTCTTTGTCAGTCCCGCATGTCACGTGGTGATCACTATCTATATAGGTGAACACGTCTTCTAGTTTTTGACGTATTTCTGTCAAAGAGTGAGCCTCTTACCAAAAATACCAAACCACGCATTAAAAAATTATGACTACGTGAAAGTAAAGAAATATGTGGAATCCAAAGGAAGACCACAAAACTGCTTAAAATTCATAAATAAATACCTCATTTCTAGACTGTGAAATACTTTTGCTGAAAAGCAGCCTTCCAGCGACGGTGACTTTATAATTCCATTATGAAGTATCATTTCTGAAAGAACCGAGTCGAAGCCAAAATATATTTTTGTCAGAAATTTCTGCCGGAAGCCCAATTAATCTGAAATTTTATTACTTTTAGTACTTTGGTATGCTCTAATTCACGTTCGAATAAACTTCTTTAAATATATTAATGCCTTTTTTAAATGGATGGTTTCCTCAACTTTTCTATTAGGTCCTTACATATGAAATTGGCGTTTTGCCGTACTGGCAAATTTGATCTCAAATATCTTCTCTTTGGTTAGGAATTCCAAATCCAAATTTATACAGCTATTTACTCATGTATTTGTGTTTTGAAAATTATAATTCATTTGTTTTTTCCTCAATTGTTTTTTTCTTTGCGTCACTCAGTTTACAAAATGAAAAACTTGAAATATCGCGTTATTTACGAGTACGAGTTCCACCGTGGCACCAGTGCTGCAGAAACGGCTCGAAGGATTAATGATGTGTATGGCGACGGTGCCGCAAAAGAAAACACAGTGCGTTTTTGGTTCCAACGTTTTCGTTCTGGAAATTTCGACCTGCAGAACAAGCCCAGTGGACGGCCGGAGACCAAAGTTGATAATGAAGAATTGAAGGCTATTGTGGAAGCGGATCCATCGCAAACCACATCCGAGTTAGCTGCAGGCTGCGGTGTTAGTGATAAAACTGTTTTAATCCACTTGAAGCAAATTGGTAAGGTGAAAAAGCTTGAAAGGTGGGTACCTCACGAATTGAGTGAAGCAAATCAACAAACGCGCGTTGACTGCTGCGTTGCATTACTCAACCGGCACAATAATGAAGGGATTTTAAATCGAATCATTACCTGTGATGAAAAGTGGATCCTGTACGATAATCGGAAGCGCTCATCGCAATGGCTGAACCCTGCCGAACCAGCCAAACCATGCCCCAAGCGAAAATTGACTCCAAAAAAGTTACTTGTGAGCGTTTGGTGGACTAGTGCTGGTGTCGTTCACTACAGCTTTTCTTAAATCTGGCCAGACGATTACGGCAGATGTCTATTGTCAGCAACTGCAAACCATGATGGAAAAGCTAGCTGCTAAACAACCGAGGCTGGTTAATCGCTCTAGGCCACTGCTGCTTCATGATAACGCTAGACCACACACTGCACAACAGACGGCTACCAAATTAGAGGAGCTTCAATTGGAATGTCTAAGACATCCACCGTACTCTCCGGACCTTGCCCCAACAGATTACCATTTTTTTCGAAATTTGGATAACTTCTTGCAAAGGAAAAAATTCAACTCCGATGGGGCAGTCCAAACCACCTTCAAAGATTTTATTGATTCCCGTCCGAATGGTTTTTTTAGTAAAGGGATCGATGAACTACCTATGAGATGGCAAAAGTGCATATATAGCAATGGTACATACTTTGATTAAATAAATATATTATAATAAAAAAAAATCGGCTTTATGTTCCTCCCACACTAAACGCCAATTTCATATGTAAGGACCTAATATTATTTGTCATCGGCACACGAAATATCAAACTTCACCTCTCGACGAGATTATCTGTTCTCTTAGAAATAAAGTAGTGGAAAAATATAAAATATTATTGAACTCACGTAGAGGTAGGAAGGTTGATATTATTTAATGATCATAATGAATTATCTCTAATATAAACGCCAAATCCCTCAACAATATAGCTAAAACTACATTAAAGACTTCTTTCCATGGGTATAATAGGTACTTTTTGGATATACGTAGTAATTAAAATGTTATCAAATTTAATGCAAATTTGCAGACGAAGGAATGCTTGATATTAAGGAAATTATTACTAATAATAATTTATTTGTTTATTTGGAACGTGATAAACGATAGTATTATCATTTTCTGATGGCCGTGAAAATCTACGCACCTATTTAGAAAATATCATTTTTCTATCGTTGTACACTTCTATTTCAGTTAACTAGGAAAACTGCCACCGTCACCGGCAGGCATATATTTTTCCCTACGTAAACGTCCGCAGTGCTAACGTCCGCGAAAATAATAGTCATATGTGACATTTTCCGTTAGAGGCTGGTATGTGGCACGAGGTATGAAATTACAGATATACATATTCAACATATTAAAATAAATTAGATTAATCACCTAGAAAGATAAACGGATATCTATAGCAACAGTTGTCATTGCAAGACTGGAGAACTGCCCTTGCTGGGAGAACGGGTTACCACTTAGCCACGTCAAATTAAGTCTACGACAGATTTAAGGTTTTATATATAATTGCTCAAGAGAGACCATTATTATTATTTTGAAAGGATTTTTTATTATCTTTTTTATTAACATTTTATATTTATCAATTTATAATCCTGTTTCTGTTAATATTGTTTATTTTTATTTTTACTAAGCAATGTTTGTCAAAGGTTTGTTTATTCCTTGCCTAATTTGTTTAATCAATTTTGTAATATGATTTTTAAATATAATTCCATTTGTTATATCTTTTATTTTCATTGGCAATTTGTTATACAATTGCATCGCAGAAATTTTGTTTTTATTTTTTATCAAGTACTAAATTTGTCGTCATTAGATCCTTTTTTTCATTGCCATTTTTATGACATTCTTTGTCATTTTTATGACATGTTATTCTTAAATATTATTTGATTTGTTACGTCTTTTATTTCCATTGGCAGTCTGTTATACAATTTGGGAGAATAATATTTAATGGATCTTTGTCCAAACTATTTTTTTTTAGACGTTACAAGATAATTTTATTTTTTAAAGTGACTCGTGGGATGCATGTTTCGGTAACTATTAAAATTTTTATATTGGTGGATAATTAAATTTTTGCGTTTATTTTCCGAATTGCTGGAATTTTAAATTATTTGTATATTTATTTTGAGGTCATTCGAATTGTCATTTTGAATATTACTTTTTTTGTAGCCATAGTATTCTAAAAAATGTTAAATGTATAGGCTGCGTCACCCCCCAACCAATGCCATAATCTACTTTTATTTGGCGCATAGTACCTATGTACTTTTTATGTCTTTTCGACTTACGATGTTTCTAATGTTATTGACAAAATAATCAGATTACCTATTTTTTTAAATACACTCAATATTTATCAATTCAATATTTTCATTAAAAGGTATCCACTTTTTATTTGAAATGATTCTCAAAAACCCTGAAGATACTTGCCAGATGACGCTAAGATTTTTTAAACCATGTTAATTATATAAATATTTTAATGAAATCATATTTTTATTGTGCAATTATAATTGTAGGTGAAATATTATAATACATATTTTTCTGTATATCTATGTAAGTGAGTCGTTTAATTTGTTTTAAAATATCAAATAAATTATGTGATAATATTGCAACATTACTTAATTAATGTACATAATTATTAAATTGGAGAGTCATCGTTAAATAATGCAAACAAACGAAATTCAAATGTTTAAAAGTCGACGAAAGACACTAATTTGCTTTCTAACGGCCCCCACTCGCACATCTGTAATAAAGCTCTGAATTAAAACACTAAATCGCGAAAAGATGGGCGCTACAAAACTAATTATGTTTGGTTCAGTGAGAGTGTCCGTCTTTCTCTTTTGTTCTGCGTTCTCTCCGTCTATTTGTTGAAATATAATAGATATCGCTCCCGGGGATCCACAGCTTTGGGTTAGGACAATTTTACTCGTTCATTCGATAATTTTCCACGAACAGTGTTCGATTACAGCACTAACATAAGAATAGATAATAACAGCGATTGTTTTTCAAAGATAAAATGTGAAAAAAATCTAGACTACCAATGATTCAAATGTAGGTTCAGATTTAATTTATTGACGTAGCGCTTACTTTGTGGAACAATATAATTATTTGAATGTTTACTAAACTAATCATACTACATACACATTGAGTTATATTGTCGGTTCCATCGAGAGGTGCAGTCCCGCTCATCATCGGGTGTAATTAATGATTAATCTAAATAAAGCATAGTATTTGGATGGAGCGGCGGGGCATGGAAGAAGGGAGAATGCGATGTTATTCATTAGTATTTTCTTCGATTTGTAAGCGTTTCATTATTAATTCTTGTGTGGCTATCGAAAGTTATCGTGGGTTCTTTCTTTTCTTTCTCCGATTTCTAAGCTGTTCATTATTAATTCTTTATAAGATCCCGAGTAGAAAGGTTTGAGCCTGTGGCTATCGTAAGTTATTGAGGGTTCTTTCTTTTCTTTTCTTTTCTCCGACTTCTAAGCTTTTCATTATTAATTCTTCGTAAGATCAAGAGTGGAAAAGAATGATTACTTGTAATTTTGGTCTGAATCCTCGGGATCTGAAACGTCGTCTAGAAACGGAGTAGGGCACGCGAGTGAACAAAATCAAATAGAAATACATATATAATATGGAACAAAAAATGGGATAATAAACACATCTGATGTAACGAACATCTCTACGTATGTGTATTGTATATTGAAATACATGTTGAAAAAACTGTGCTGAAACAATCGTGTTTGAAAATAGCTACCCGTGCGCTGCTGAAAATAATTAATATAGAGTGACATGTTGATAATGAAAACCATTTAGAATTGTATGTAACGGGGCAGTCCATAGAAAATGTTGTATTTCAGTGCAGCTACTTTTGATCACAATTGGTTTTGTTCAGCTGTCGCGGCGCCCAGCCCCAGCTGTTGACGGTTTAACTCCGACTGCACCATCGAAGTAGATTCAAATTGCGCAAAAACCTTCTGAGCTTCATTTTACTTGTTTCTTCATTAAGTGCTACTAACTATTTATCGGAGGTCCTGATCGACGCCACCGTCTATTTTTTTTGCGTAACCATGAGCTCAACCAACATTTTCACGCGTAAACGCTCACTTTATAGTAAGCAGTTCCTTAACTTGAGTAACTTTGCACTCTAGGGTGACCTACCGATGCACAAGCGTACGTCCACCTCGAAAGTCAATTGAGTACTGATTCCCGTCGTCAATCAATCATGGCGAGGATAGCTACTAATACACTGATACACCATGTGTATTTTACGCTATCGTATAAGCGTATTAAAAAGTACAAAGTTATGAAACGCGGAATCCACATATTATTAGTCGACTTTGGTAATAAAAACCCTCATCGAAATTTTTAATCACAAAAATCCCGCCATTTATTATTGTATATTGTCCAAGTCTGCGCCTCTCAAATAAATTTATTTCTCAGATTAACTTTCAGCATTCCATTTGCTTATTTATAAACAGAAAAATAAGTTGTATAAATTGTATAACGTATGAAGCGCCACAATCGTACAAACAAAATAAGAAGATTTCGGTGGTTGGGCTTTATGGAGAGGATGACATAAATCAATCGCAAGCCACTGAACTGGAGATCAACAGGGCACGAGCTAGAAAAACCAGAATTTTGAAGGAGTAACTTCAAAGGCGTATCTGTCTTAGAAATCCAGAACTGAAGAGAAATGGTTCGTAAAAGCGTTCAAAGGAGGAAAATTGTCGAGGAAGTCAAGACCCACCAGCGACAGTACACCCAACGGTGATGTCCTACGATAAAAATCTGAGCGTAATCAGTAGTCAACGAAATGTTAAAAAGTATAAAATATTCGGTGCCCTATATCCATTTTTATAACATAAGCGCTTCCACAATAGTCGTAATTAGAAGGAATACAGAAAACAGGTACTTGCATCCTCTTTATTTTACACATCTATACCTATAAAGCTCAATGAATGTCTGTTCTCTATACAAATCTACACCGTTTTTCCGATTTGACATATTTTGGATACTTGTGCTTTAGGACCCGGCGGGTAACATAGGCGACATTTACTTCTTCCCCTTTTACCTTTTCCTCTCACTGATATATTTTCAATGCACATCTGTAACTTACTTAGCAGGATATTGTGTTCGGGCAGTTTTGAAAAAAATGAAATGTGAATATTGTTCAAAATTATTAGTATTAAATAAGGCATTAGACATAGATTGCACCTACGCTATTAGAAATATGGATCGCGGAGGATTATTGCGACCTCATTCTGATGTTGTTATATATAATTATTCAATTGTCCAAAAACCTTTAACCCCCAGAAATGAGAAACAATTTTTAGACTATAATAATCGGAGGGAACTGCGAAACTGGTCATCAAATTAAGCTATTTCAAGCGGAAACTTCTTTTTATCAAATCTCTTATCTGGACTTTCTTCGGATATTATTTTAAAAAACATAGTTAGGCCAGCAACAAACGCTTTTCTCAATAATTATGTAAAAAAGAGAAATGATTTAGCTGTAAGAGTACCAAAAAAAAAAGGAAAATAAACACTATTAATAACGATTGTCTAAGCTAATGTCTCTTGAAATAATATCCATTATTATTACCATTTTAGAAAGTTACAAACCATTTTCAATCAATACATGATGTCATGCAATGTTCATAAACTGCCTAATAAAACTATCTACTTTCCGAAAACTGTGGACTTGGAGCGTTCGAACAATTCGTAGAAAACAAAAAAGACGACATAAGACATTAAGTGAAGTGTGAACAAAATTGTGTGCATTATCTGTGAACTGATATTTGACGATACATACATACATATCTTATCTTATTACTTTTATTTTAAGAATTATGTTTAAAACCAATGGGAACAGAAAGTAGTAATTCTAGAATCATTGAATTCATAAAATCTATGTAAAATCTAAAATCACGATCTGCTTGCATAAATTTCAGAAAAATCTTAAAACAAAAGTAGCACGGAAGCTTCTTGTCGAGTGGAACTGAAACGGGAGTACCGACTCTCATAACAGTTCCGGGTAAGGGTGGAACCTTTCTGTTCCCCAGGCTAATTTTTTTATTTACGTTACTACTAATTACTACTAATTAGTATATGTTATAAACTACACGAAGGAATCTTCTTCGGTGCTTTCATATAAAATACCAATTTATAAATAAATTATTGTTTAGTAATATACTAAAACCTTTTAGTAATGTGTTTACTTTATACTAAACTTATAAGTGTAATAAATAATATTTGTACATGAAGAAATAAATGTAGATTTTATAATAAATATTACCTATATAATATTTAATTAATTGATTTATCATTTTAAAATATGTATGAATGTAATATATAATATTTTTTTCTAGAGTCGGTAAATTGTTCTTAAATACATGGAATATTAAATAAAATTGCTCTTTTTATTCACATGCTGTGTTTTCATTTGATGTATGACACCTGTCATACTATGTCATTCCTACCCTTTGGCGGCCATCTTGAATCAGTGCCCTGGCCTTTGTATAGGTGGTGTTGGTTTTACCCGCTGATCTTCAGGTGTTCGAAACCAATGCTCGCAGCTCTCTGAGGTAGGGGCTGGTGATCACTGTTTTTGAGGTGAACTTCAGTCCCTCGGATGCCAGTTACCAGGAGTTATGTGATTATGGAAAAATGGCAAGAAAGATGGGACACGGCGCCACTGGGGAGGTGGACATATTCCTTCCTCCCCAGAGTCGCCGTAAGAGAGGAAGGCAGGGGAGGGCCTCCGGTGCTTGATCGCCACGCGATGCAGCTGGTGTCGGGACACGGCGAGTTTCGGAGCAAATTACATAGTCTGGGGCTCGCCGCGTCACCCTGGTGCACCTGCACTCATGTGGCTCAGACGCCGGAGCACATCCTCTGGGCTTGTGAGTTTATGAAAAATGCGCGCGAGATTATGATTGCAGGACGGGAGGGGATGAGGCACGGCTCCGCACGGAACAGTGACCTCTTCAAGAATGAGAGAAACCTCGGACTCTCCCGTGAGTTCGCCAGGACGTGGGTTTCGCGATGGGAGCTGCTTCGTGGGTAATTTCTCCGTAGACTGTGGACCCGTGGTGCTCGGACTTAAACTCCGCCTTTAAGTGTGATCCTTGTCTTGTCCTTCCCTGTTAGGGAGTGTGTCTTTTCCCCAGACGTCCCCTCATTGTTCTCCTTCCCACCCGAATTCTGTATTTACTCTTTTACCATGATCTATTGTTATATTTTAAATTAATTTTCTATTTCTATGTTTGCTATATGTTATCTCACTGATTTATTTTTATCTGTATTTTATGCTTTTCTTTTCTTTCTTTGATAATTTACAATAAAGTGTTTTTTGTGAAGTAGGTACAGTGAATGGACTATTTCAGGTCTCTCCGGGTCGCAATCGCCCTTTACATGACGTGACATGGAGATGGCCTTTAGAGTAAAAAAAATGTCAACTTGGTGACGTATGAGTAGGACCGATATGGGAGCTTTCGCTCATAAAACAGTCCTGGAATGCGGTGGGTGTCCATTCACTGTACCTGCAGCCAGGTGAGGCAGACGCCGGAGCACATCCTCTGGAGTTGGCTTTATTGAGGGATGCCAGATATGATAGATGATTTAGAGGTAGCAAGCAGATCGGGGCTTCAAATGGAATCTTTAAATTAACATTAGTGTCATTATAAAAATAAATTTAAAAAAAATCTTGAATAAATCATTTTTCGGAATTGTTGACAAAACCTTAAAAAATTCGTTTATGAAGTCAGAGATAAAGAGTGTGGAAAGGAAGACAATTTTCCTACTGTAATGATTTTAACAAATATTATTGTTGTTCTTTACAAATATATTTAAAAAAATAATACTCATTTGATGTTTACCGTAGTATTTTTAGTTGTAATACTCGTAATTTAACCATTTGGATGCCACAGGTGAACGAAAAATTGTCTACGCGGTTTTTTATAATTTTATTTGATTTGTATTAAAGCAAATAATTTTATAAAATTATGTACATGTTACTTTTATGATTGTCCAACTTTTTATAGAAGATAAGTCAGAAATATTGAAAAAAAATGCAAACTTTCAAGTCGCATACCTCAGTAATTATTGATATTAGGACATTGTTTGATTAGGATATTAGAACATTTTCGACTTTAAGTTTAGACAGGCATCTGCAGGTAAAGTATTATGGACTACTTCTGTTAGACTCTGTACATTAGATAAGTATACCTATCATTATTCAAATGCACAGTTGGTACTACGAGACATTATTCAAATATCGAAAATTTCAAAGTGAAGCTGGGCCAAGTGAAGGCGCAGCACGCAGCACCGTCCAAGTATCAGTTTAATTTAAAGCACGTATAAAATATTCAGATGGACGAAAGCATTTTTCAGTTCTGCGTCAATAAATTCCCTTTATACTGTCACAGTTACACAGTAACGAGAGCTAATTACCTACAGGAATTCATCTTAGGCCGCCTTCTTAAGATAGCTTGGTATTTTTTGTTTTTAAAAGGTCAAAATATATATAAATACGTAATATATCTGAATTGTTACATCCCAGACGATATAATAAAGGTCGAGAAATAATGTAAGAATCCAATTATTTTTACTACAATAAAAAATAAACACCTAATAATTAATATGTTTATGTTTGTAAATAAATTATTTAATCAGATTAAGTATCGTCGCAGAAGATAATTAAACTAACATTTGAATAAGTGGCTTCATAGACTCTTCAACCAATGTTTAAAGGGCAGCTACACTCCAAAGGATTGGAAAAGAGTTGTTATAATGCCTATACAAAGGAAAAGGGTCGCGAATGGGCTGCGCGAGCTATCGGGCCATTAGCCTATTGAGCTCTGTTGGCAAACTTCGCGAGAATTCCGATAGAAAGAGTGAGGTTGACAACGAAAGAAAAGGTGTGGGATTTACAAGGAGCGTTCATGAATTGAAGAGTATGCGTGGACCAGATTTTCTCACTGCGCCAGATGATGGAAAGCTTTTTGTGCCTTTATGGATCTCCAAAGTTATGGAAGGTTATGGATAAGACAAAAGTTATAGAAGGTTTTGTCTGAATACGGGGTGAAGAGTAAACTCATACAGGCAATTGCATCCCTGTACGAAGGAAATAGTGCTTGCGTGAGAATTAATGGCATTCACATCACGGTTTGATACTACAAAAGGTGTCAAACAGGCGGGCTCGCATGCAAAGGAATGTTAAGAGAAATGTAAGGCATGCGGGTCTTTAGATCTTACGCAAATACCTTTAAATGAAAGTAGATGGACCTACTGAAGTTTAACACGTACAAAACATAGAAATCTTACGTTTGAATGTAAAATGTCTGTTTTGTAAGGTTGCTGTGTATATAAGCCGTTATATATAAATGATTTATATACTTAGAGGTACCCCCTTAAGGGGTCACACCTAGCGGAGCGCGCAAACAATGAACTTTTTTTAGGTTATACAAAGTAAAGAAATTGATAAAATAAAAATGTATATAAAATAAATAATTAATAGGTATGTGCATATTATAACGTATCGTACCGAAGAGCTTAGAGCTAACAGTAATAAGTTTATTATTATATATTAATTATCTAATATTGCTTTTCTGTATGTGAATTATATTTTTGTAAAGTCACGCCTCTATGTTTCTGTTGGTTTTCTGAGTCTTTGATTTTAGTGCTCTGCACATAGTACAGAAACACACACACACATAAATTGCAAATTATAATGCACACATTATAAATTTATGATCGTTGTATAATAATCCTGAGACAAATGAAGTACTTTTTTCTCATAGAAATATTATTTTTTCCAATTTTCGAAACATACTCGAGAAAAAAAATCACATTTACTATTTATATCAGTAAAAATGCAGAACTGAAACTTTAAAGGGCTCTACTGTAAAGCAACCAATTTGTACATCCGACTTATTCTTCGGGACCGTCGACATGATCAGGTACAACTACACATTTCATTCATAGTCGTCAATTTTATGTTTTTTTTTAACCATAATTCTTGATTATAAATATTGATCGATATTATTTCATTAGATACACCCTAAATTTACCCATACATATCTGTATATATATATATATATTTATTCATTTATGTTAATGTACACTTTACCTATCTGTTGTAAAAGCCCTATAGGGCGTTGATTAATAAAAAAATAAAAAAATATCCATTCTAAATAATTCTGCAGTTCAACTATAAAACCGATTCTGACATTGAAATTTTTCTTTATTATCTCTTTATCATCCTTCCGCAAAGTAAATTACGTGTCCCAAAACTACATTAATTAATGGTGCTAACTGGTTAATAAAATAGACAAAAAATGTTTTCAGATACAAGTATTTTGTTAGTTTTGTAACTCCGCGATACAGTGAGTATATTTGAATAGCAGTGAAACCAACGCGTACCGATTCTGATCTCTCGAGATAAACAAGTATGGAATATATTTGAATATCAAGCGCGGCTCGTCAGGTAAGAAGCGAGGAAGTATATTTACCCCGGTCCCGGGCCCCCCTGGGTCAGATCGAACACCTGCCTCGGATTGAGCAGCCACTGGAACTTCTGCAGCAGCTTGGCGCCCTGGTTGCCGCCGCTCTTGGGGTTGATGAAGACCAGCACCGGAGTGACGTTACTAGTCGGTATCGGCTTGATCACGAATGCCTTCTGCTCGCTCTTCGCGTCCCGCGGCTTCTTCTTGGATCCACTCTTCTTTTTGGGCGACTTCCTCAGTGAGGATTTGAAACTGCCGCGCCGGGGAAGCTTCACGATCCACGACGGGGGGACTATGATCTTGGATTGAGTACCTAAAATATAACAAATAATCAGATCAGATAATTTATCAACAAGTACCCGCAGAATCCAAACATATGCAATATATCTTTCGTCACTACCAATTTTTTAAAGAAATTAGTAGGAAAGGATAGCGCAATATTAATACAAGAGTTATGTTACTAATGTTTAACAATTTCTGGAAATGCAGATACACGTTTTAAAATGTCTACATTTCTACCTAATTTATAAAAATGATCAACCAAAATATGTGTCCATCCTAAATATCGACAATGATTTTGTCGCATGACGTAGAAGATTTTAAGAGGTATTACAAAATGTAATGGTCTTATTCAACCCTTTAAATACCCTGAGCGTGTGAGCATGTTAACACGCCAATGAATCGCCATAAATCGAGCCATGAGCGTGATTACACGAACTTTTCGACCTTACAGAGACCGGATTTAATACGATTTTCAATGTCATGTCGTGGACCGCCGTCCATGACATCCCAACTTTTTAGAGACGTTTCAAGTCAAAACATTTAAAGCGTGCCACTCCAAGGCAAATATCGTTGAGAGTTAAAGGTTAAAGCACAATTATGGACTTTTTTCAATTTTTTTACAGTCCCATGAAAGTATAAACTTGTGTATGAAACCGGAGAATGTCACAAATGTGATAGATAACTGTTTTTTTTTAAAAATATATAATACATACATGCAAAGAAATATATATATATATATATACATAAATATTTAAAGATAAGAATGTTAAGTTAATACTACAATATTTAAAATTAAGTATGTTAAGGTTAGTATCATAAATCTCATACTCAATTATTCAATGATTTTACGCACTTTTTGAACTTGGCATAATGTTGTATAATTCTAATATTCGATGGTAGATTGTTGAAATATTTAATTCCTAGGAATCTGTGGTGTTGCATGGCTGTTTTACTGCATCTAGGTACTCGTATATTTAGGGTTCCAATCATATGCGCTCTTTTGCTACGGCTATTTTGATTTTGAATTATATTTGTGTTTTTTTGGTTAACAGTTTCTTTGTGCATTTATAATATTGAGTTGGTTTTGTATATGCTGTCTATATTTGGGACCTTGAATTCTTTGAACAGTAAGGCCGTAGAATATGTTCTAGGCTTCTTTAAAATTATTTTTACGATCAATTTTCGTATTATTTTTAATGTCTGCAGGATGATTTTAAACGTTCCTCCCCAGCCAATTATTCCGTATTGAAGTATGAATTGGTCGAAAGCCTGATATATTATTCTAATTATTCTTGTGTTAATATATTGCGTTATCTTAAAAATGTATAATTATTCTTTTTTTATTCTTTAATTTTTATTCTTTAATGTCTCTAATTATTCTTGTGTTAATACATTGCGTTATCTTATAAATGTATATATCTATCTACGAATTCTGTTTGCTATTGTATTTGTTTGCTCTTTCCATTTTAATTATTGATCTATAATGATACCTAGTTACTTTGTAGATTTTGTCATTTTTAGATTGTCGCAGAGTGTGGTGTCACAGTTTTCTATTGTGCATTTAGTATTATGTATTTTCAAGATAATATTAGGGTCTTGAGCTGGACTTAATGTAAATGGAATATATGTACCTAGATAGTTTTATTGGCATTTAGTGATAGAAGGTTATAATCAAACCATTTTTTATTCTATTTAGGTGCTCATTTGCTTTTTTTATTGTATCTTCCCATGAATAATAGTTATACAATTACCGTATCGTCAGCGTATGAGTATAGTTTTCAAAAAATTCTCAATTGGTAGATCATAAATTATGTTTCAACATACAAAAAGAACAAATAAAATCTATCTTTGATTCTTTGGAGAAATCACTATATATTTGGGAGGTTGGTTTGTCACGAGAATTTGGTCCAATATTGTTTCCTCGAATGTGTCAATCAAAATCGACATAAAATTTATTTCGTTGGGGATAATTTTTTTAAGCAACTCATATGAAAACAACATTCCTTGAACAGAATAATAATTCTTCAAGTGTGTTGGGATTCAGAATTTTTCATGTGTGTTGGGTATTCCGATTTTCCTGATATTGCTCCCACTACGTTTAATTTTATTTCAAAATTTTCCCTACTTTCTTTGCGACGCTAAACTTCAATCAGTGAAAAGGTAGTGATAAACCTAATAAAGATTTTCGAAGAATTTAATAAAAAAAATAAACATTTCTTTAATTTGTTTTATATGTGGGGTATAAAAGCAAAGGCAGCAATATCCAAAATAAAATTAATGCAGTCACCGAGGATTATTACTTTATAATGTACTGAATTCAAGATTTTACAGGAAACAAAGCTGATACATTTATTGAAAACATGATTTTGGAAGGGATAGATAAATAAAATGTATAATTCAGTACATTATAAATTAGTAATCCTCGGTGACTGTATTCAAAACATTTTTTTTTGATATTGCTGCCTTTGCTTTTGTACCCCACATATTACGTATTAAATAAATATGCGATCTTTTAACTGTACTTTTATTAAAATTATGTTTCATAATGTAAACTCTATTAGTAGTAGTACATTGATTTATGAATATGCATATTTGTAGGCATAGCAATGTCATACTTTTAAATAAATAAGCAAGAAATGAATCTTCTTCACCTCCCTCTTCGAGCAGGAGATTTTTTCTCTTGTAAAAATATAAATTTGCGAAAATAAATATTTGTAAACATTATGTAACAGCCATTTACTACGCCTAAATGAATATACTTAAAAATAAAATATTCTAGACATTTATGGTTCACTCCTTCCACATTTTCCACTATTAGGTATTTATATTATTCCACTATTAGTTATATCGTACATATATTTGACTTAACGGTTTTTGTCTTTTTTAGTCCTACGATGCATTCTTTATGTCCCGGGATCATAATTATTCAGAATTTTTAAATTTTGTGTATATATATTAAATTCATAATAATTTAAAAAAGTAATCGTTCTTCAATTAATTATCTGTAAATTCTTGTAGTAGTCCACAAATCAATTGGTACAAGTGATAGAAGCAAAATAATGTAAAATTAATTTGAAATACCATAATAAATTGAACAATTTCATCGAGAATATAAACTTGCAAATCAGTATTCAGATAAGCGATCAGTCGCTGAATCTGCAAAGTGCTACACAGTTTATTATTCTATTCTCCTGGCAGCGTGTCCTGATAAAGCGAAAGAATGATTATTTGAACAATCTTAACTAAAAATATACTACTCAAACATAAAAATACAGGAAACTCCGAACCTTTTTGGCGTCTGGAAAATCCCCAGGTTCCGCGTAATCTTTGCTCCTTTATCGGTAATAATATGTAAAACTTATTGCATTGTAAAAATTAAATTTTATAAGAAATTCATTACATTAAACTATTCGTTAGACCTAAAGATGCGTCAAACCATGACATAATCTAGCTAATCTTTACACTATGGAAGCGGAATGTATCTTTTAAAATTATAATCCTGAATTCATAGCTAAATTCGTATGTTATTTACTTATTAATGTAAAATTAATTCACATATAAGAAGAAATTCTAATATGTAACGTTCGACCGATCGGCCTCAAAATTTGTAAACATATTCTTTAGGACCCGACGGGTTACAAAGGTGACATTTGCCCTCTCTTTACCCCACCCTCTCCCCCAGATATATTTTCTGTACAAATCTACACTGTTCGAATTTTGCACACGTACAATTAGGGCTGTAGTGGCCCAAGACACATACACACACACACCCGTGTAATGAGCTACCGCATATGCTGACATCGAAGTACGGCAGGCCTCGATACAGAGGTTGAGGCAAGATCGCTGAGCACAGCAAACAGGTGACAATGTAAGCCGGGCCAATGACCGAGTACAAAGGCAATGTATAGCAGAAGGCATAGAGAGCGAGGAAACGCACCTTGCTGATCTAGACTAAATACCCACACGCGCGGCCGAGTAAAGACGAAATCGTAACACCCCCGATTCGTTTGTTCACGATCACTATATAAACGGTAGTTTCCAGAGCAGATCATCTCACTTCTGCGGGGCTTTTCGGATACGGCAGAAGCCCTCTTCGTTATACATCTCACCTTGACGCGAACTGCTTATACTGGGGAAGCTATCGCCGTTCATCGACTCATTATTGTATAACTATAATTACTCTACTTGTAACTTTGGCATTATTAAATCTCAATAAATACTATTCAAACGCCGCGGCTTCATCCTCATCAGCCCTCTCACAGGAATACGGTGGACAATATTGTAAATTGAGAGGGAGTTCTAAAGTGGGGTGGAGTGACTATATTTTCCCCGGGATCCTAGAGTGCACCTAAATAAAATTTTGATGGAGATCAATATAATACATATTTATGTCTTGGAGAAGGAGAAGGGTGGCCAAGGTAGCCTGCCTACGTTTGCAAAAGAGTAACTATGCAGAATTTGGTTTGGATCGATTAAATGGAGGAGGATGTATAGACAGTCAGACATTTTAGTTTCGATATGGAGAAATGGTTATAAAAATATTAATTTTTCGTCATTTTGCACAATAATTTTTAGTAACTAGTTAAATTATCGTAGAATAATATAATATATCAATATATTTTCAACTTAAATGCATAATATAATATCTTTATGCCCACACTGCACACAGCATGTATTATATAATATGTGTGGTACAAATGTGACCCGGCAACTCTGCCGACAAGAAACTTCAAGCGAGAATGTAATAATATCATTGACACCGCACACCTAAGCATGGGCCTCCCTTGTAATTAGACATTTCCAGAACAGGGGATGTCGCACCAAGAGTTAGATAATTAATTAATAGGAATAATACAATTTTAATAATAAAATTTCTGCTTTGTTTCTTTGACGTCATGTTAAAGGACAAATAGTATTCTATGTTTCAATGATACATAAGTACAAAACTAATGAAAAATGTTTTTATATAAAGTCAATATTTTTGATAATATTCTAATGTGTATTTTTAGAACGTTTATGGGTTAAAGAGGATGCATGGATCAGATCTCCTCGTTGCGCCGGTGACAGGAAAATTGACTGCAAAGAAGCAAAAACTTTGTTAAATTAAAATTATTTGAAAATAAATTATATTTGTGGCTCCATACTCTTCAACCAATGTTCGATGAAAGTCACACTCCAGTAAAGGTTTACCTTATCATGAAATAAGGTAAACGGTGCCCTGAATACCATCGTGGAATCTAGCTACAATGGAATATAGGAATCTGTCACACGAAGTCAGACTGGCGATTCATAACGGAGCCCTGGAGGAACCCTAATGCGAGGAAGCGTTGTAGTCTGGAATTGGCAAAAAGGGAATGAAAGTAGGCTGAATTCGATGAAAAGGCGGTCGAAAAGGCGCCTATGTGGAAAATTTGGTTGAGTGAGGAATGAACAATAGAAGTGAATATGATGCTGGCCGTGGCGTTGTGGATAGAATAAAGAAAGGATTTCTGAGGTGATTTGATCATGTAAAACGTATAAGCGAGGAGAGAATGAATTTAGAAATATATGTGGAGAATGTTGAAGACAACAGAAACAGGGCGTCCGCAAAAGCCCTGGTACGACCAGATACCAAAAATTTTGGAGGACAAACCCATTAAAAGCTTCAACAACCGTAGAGCTTGCATGAGAAGATATATGAATGTGGCCGAAGCGAAGTGGTATGTCAAGATAGAAGGATATAGCATTCTATCTTTCTTGCTTACCCGTGTGGACATGGCATGATGGTTAGTTAGTAAGTTAATAATATCAATGTCATTTAAGGTTTAACTGAATATAAAGTAGATATACATTCTGAAGCCACACATTTATGATTTTTTCACTTTTGCATCTTAAGAACCGTCACAGGCAAATTTTTCTTTTACCTTTATCAATTTAAAATTAGAATCTGCATTTTCCGTAATTTAAATAATTTTGGAACAGTACCAGAAAGTAGTTACTTGCCAGAATTTGAGATAAATTTGCATTTTTGTGCGTGTACAATCTCCTGTGCACTTTTGCCGGTTGCTGAAACTTTTCATGGGGCAGTCCTCCAATATTTGGTTTATCTGATCATGCTAGGTCTTTCGCGGTCGCCCTCTGTTATATTTTCCAACACTCGCCTGATACCTGATGATCGCCTCGCTCCTACGTTCCACATGACCACACTATCTCAACGACTCTTACATTATTATGTCTATTAGTCTACAACCAGCGTTACACTCAATCCTAATTTGTTCATTCCTCACTCGAAATATAAGGTCGAAAAATTTTCGTTAACTTAGACTTAACTTAGACTGTCATGGCGAAATTGGATAACGCGCCATTCCCGGATAGAATTGGAGGTCCGTGATTCGAGTCCCGATGGCAAAATATTTTTTCGTAATTTGATTTTTTCTGTATGTCTTTTCTAATAGAATAATAAAAATTGTTTAAAATAAATCTGTTTTTGGTTGTAACGTTGCGAAAAACAATACATACATAAAAGAAAAAAAAAGGCCAAAAGATTGGAGAGTAAAAACTCTACAAATCGTAATTTTTAGATGGAGAATAGAACCACCCCTCGCGGAGCGGCGGCTGAAACTGAAAACTGAATGAAAGCGAATTTAATTCTGAAGTGCATTACTTCGGAACGTTTATTTTCAGCACACGCAATAGCGGCACTCGTGCTCTATCGATTGCGATATAAATAAGTAAAACTGGCCAACGGGTCGCAGAACAATATACAAAAATATAAAATACGGCAAGAAAAGCTCTAAAACGGATGCCATTCCGTGGATACGCTATACGGAACAAAAATTTGCTATAGACCTGACACGCGCTATTGCGCGCTATGTGTAGAAGGTCTATGTGTAGAGTCTTAAAATGAAAAATAAAATTTCGTTTTTGAGGGGAGTAGGGGGGGAGGTCCCAAAAAATAAAATAAAAATCAGGTCCCAAAGACACTACACTACAGTAAGTGTAACTCCCAAAGACGGTTTCGGGAAAGGTTTTCATTTTCAGGATAGGACTAAAACTCGAAAAGTTATTGCAAAGTGGTTTTTCGGATTAAAATGAAAAAAGCTGAAATTCGACTCAATTCTGTAGACGTCCCGCGAAGAAAGTATTTTTTTTACCAAAGACGCTGGCGGGCTGCGTCCGTCTGAGGAACTTGAAATTTTTGGAATCGTGCTGTCGATCGACGAGTTTATTTCGCGAAAAACGAAAACAATCACAATAACCATGCAAATCGACAAAATGCGTTGTCATCGACGTCGAGTCGACGAGCAAAATTTCAGTTCGATTGGATAAAGGGAAGGGTGTTAATTTTCATTTCCAAGACATTTCCACGTTTCATTATACACGTACGTGCGGCGGCGAAACTAATATAAAGAATTTAAAAACATTTACCAATTTTGAATAAAAATACAATTAATTTATGTTACTATGTATGTGAAAATCTAGTAGATAAAATCCTCCGCTATACGCAATCTTTGAATATAATTCACTAGTTTAGTATTGTTTCCATCAATTGGTTAAAAGCAATAATATTTTTAAAATAAAATTATTGGTTTAATTAACGAGATTCGTTCTATTTCACGTATAAGCTGTGAAATTTAATTTCATTTTGTGAAAAAAACTAAAGTTTTTTTACATTTAACTACTTTGATACAAGCCGTATGTTCGTTTTTGGAATGTCGCGTACATGTGTCGGAACAACCTCTGACAACTTTTCAATGTGAGATTAATAATTTTTTTTCTCTAAAGCATTTTTACTTTTCCTACGCACGTTTATAAAAAATTAATTAGATTTTCAAAAGGTTTAGTCGTTCCGAATTCTTTTACAATTTTGGCCAAGAAATGTTTTGCGGACAGGAATTCCCAAAAATAAAACACCATTGAAAACAAAGAAGCGATTTTTTTAAATAAATAATAAATGTAGATATCGCTGGCCAGTCTTATTCGTTATTTGATCAAATTCTGCTTTAGAATATACGAGGCACAAATATTTACTTTTGCATGTATATTAACTTGCCTTTAATTTTGAAAAGTGTTTCTTTTAAACATATAACGTAAATTTAGAACTACTTAACCGGGAATGTATCGAAGGAATAATAATTATATATAATAAGATATATAATAATGCATTATTAGTTGTGTGTAAATATAGAAACATTATTTATAAGATAAAATTTTTTTTGAGTCTAGTAATTTGCATACTAGAGGGTAGTAAAATTAAATTAGTTAGTTAAATTAAAAATTATACTAACTATTCAACCAACTGTTAAAAAGATTTTTTTGAAGCAAACGTAAATTAATATAGCTCAGAGAATCTAAAATGGCTGAAAGGTCTCCAATAAAATTAAAAAATATATTGCACATTTTTTTTATTGTGATGTTCTTATTATGAATTTTTTATTGTGAAATTTGTTCAATTTCTCTATATGGGATTAATTAGATACCAGCTGTAACCCGTCAACCATGAGATACTTTTATTATAAATTTCGGCCACCAGCTAAGGCTGTGAGATCAGCGCTATCTACAGTAGAGTTATTAGTCCATCATCCAGGCTGATGATTGACCCTACAATAGGATCCGAAACGTCAGCCAGAGAGGTCAGATATACACGGCAGGATACCACAGAAAACTGCATACAGACAATTCTAAATAGCCGTGAAAACCTGGGAACATTTTTAGCGGAATTGCAATTTGAATACGTGGTCACGCGCTCTCTTCTTGCCACCGATAAATTAATCAAATGTTATTCAGCATCAAAATGTTTCTATGACAGATTTCCTCCCTTCACACGGAATTTTCTCGCATGAAATAAACTTTAGCTTGATAAAAATATAATCCCTCCTATACAACGGTACAATAAAAAATCTGTTTACCTGTTTTGCACGTTTCGTCTGGTGACAGAGCTGTTACCTAGTGACCAATTAATCAATGGATCGATGTTAGTGTGGATTCTATTTTTCATAGTATTTGAACACGGAATACGTGTCACATCAATATTCTCACTATTTTTAAACTAAACTACACGCTTATATTATGAAAATAGGACTAACGTGCTGGTCTGGAGTGAGATTCGAACCCGCGACCTTTGGATCACGAGGACCTTTGGATCACGTCCTAACCACAAGACCACCAAGCTACTCATTGTATAAAAATTGTATAAAAAGTAAGATTTAGAATAGGGATAGAAAAAGTAGGTTTAGAATAGGGATAGAAAAAGCTAGGATTAATAATAATATAAAAAAATTAATAAAATACTAATCAAATTCAATTGTTCGAATATCTTATTATTTATCTCTCAAGTGTCATATGTAAATGCCACAGAATCACGCCATTCAGCCCGCGGGAATGTATGTCCCGGAAACAAAAGGATACTACCATGTTTTGACATAATCTTCCGACTCAAGATACGTTTGTCAAAGGAATACAATAATAAATCAGCCAGATATCATACCGCGACGCAAAATTTGCACCTAGTGTTAGCGTAATTCAGGAACACAAAGCTACTAACACCTTTCGTATGTGCTTAGTGGTCGTTAACAAAAAAAAAACAAAATAACTGTAATTTGTTTTGTAAAAATGATTAATGATCATTTAAATATACGAGGTCTGTTCAAAAAGTATCGCGAAATTTGAATTTCCGCAGGTTACGTATATTCGATTTTCGATAATTTATGGCGTTATGTTGGTACTCATGTCTCTCACTTATGCCGACAATTTCGGCCATTTTGAATGTTCAGTTAATTTTTGACAGCTGCTTTGCTTGCATGTGTTTTGACTCGTCTTCGATTTTTGCCTATTCCAAAAAATGGATCAAAGTTATCAAATTTTGTGTTAAAAACAAAATTAAGTGCGCGGACGCATTCCGAATGTTAACTGTGGCATATGGTGAAGCTACCCTGGGCCAAAGCAACGTTTATCGATGGTACAAAATGTTCTCAGAGGGCCGAGAAGATGTGAACGACGAAGAGCGTGCCGGACGCCCGAGCACGTCAACATCAGACGAAAACATTGATGAAGTGAAGAAAATATTATTAGCCAATCGTCGAATCACCATTAGAGAAGTTGCTGAGAACCTAAACATATCGATTGGCTCGTACCATTTAATTTTTACTCCCTTTATATTAACTCGTGGCGTCTGCTTGCTTGCCGTCAACAAAAACTTTGGATCGATTTTTGACCCTTTTCCCGTGATCCAATCAAGCTGAAACTTGGCAAGCAGACTCGTGGCAACGATCAAGAAGGTCTATCAAATTTTCGTTAAAAAAATTAATAATTATAATATAATTTCGGATTTTTAGAAATTTTATTGGTTTTTTTCAAATTGGAATCATTAGAAAAGTTTGATTAGCAACGACGCGGCGGCCCGATAATGTCGCGGAATATTTTCTAAATTTGAATTACTCCGTCGGTATAATAGGTACATCACTACGAAT
Organism: Agrypnia vestita; assembly: GCA_016648135.1. NCBI lineage: Eukaryota > Metazoa > Arthropoda > Insecta > Trichoptera > Phryganeidae > Agrypnia > Agrypnia vestita. The sequence continues at coordinate 22,891 of JADDOH010023136.1, read as the reverse complement.
TTCGAAAATTTACAAAACAATTGGTTCACAGATGACAGCAGAATTGGGTTTTTTGGGAAAAAATCCAATAATAATTTATTTCTTTTAGATTTTTGCTTAGTTTTGAAGAATTCTACATTACTCAAATCTGATTCTGACTAAATCATTTGACGCTGGAAATTCATGAGGTACAATATTGATGGTAATTGAATCTATCAAAATCTTGACATCTCAAAACATCTGACATTTTAGAAATATATTAAATTTCTGTAAGTTTAGTGTTATGTTATATGTTTTAATTCGTCTTTGATTATTGTTATATTTTACAATGAAAGGGAGTATAGTAAAAACTTGGTTTTTATGGGTTACTTTTTTACTTCCTTTCTTTTAACTCGTGGCGTGTGCTTGCTTGTTTTCTTGACGAAAAAACTTTGGATCGATTTTTAACCCTTTTTCCGCGATCCAATCGAGCTGACTCAGCTCGATTGGATCAAGGGAAACGATTGACACTTGCAAGCAGATTTTTGGATTTTTCAAATTTTGAACGGTTTTTTCATACAACTTATTATTAAGTTGTATGAAAATATTTCAACGCGTCTGGTAGACGAGAAACCTGATAATAGTATAATTTTGGATTTTTGGAATTTTTTTATTACTCCCTTTCGTAGCGTCGCCCGACCGAAGCCCAACGCGTAGGTTAAGCGAAAAAAATATGTTTCAACTAGTAAATGAGAAAGGGAGTATAGTAAAAACTTGGTTTTTATGGGTTACTTTTAAAGTACCACGCGCGTGCCTTAGCTGCCGTTATGTTTGCGATAATATTGTTTTGCTCTAAGTACCGTTTTCATTTTAAATCGAGACGTCGCGTCGTCTAACTCTCAAATAACTAACTATCTAACTAACCATCACGCCGTACAGCAGGGGTAGGCAGAGAGGATTGAACGCCACACTCTTCTATCCTGGCACACCACTTTTGCTTCGGCCACATTCATACATCTTCTCATACAAGTTCTAAGGTTGTTGCGGCTTTTAACGGGGCCATCCTCAAACACTTGTTGTAATAAATGTTTCATATTTTATTAATATAACTGTAAATTTGAAACAGGATAATTGTCCCTGTATTGTTAGAATGCTGAAATTCTAAAAATTTTGATCCGCTGAATTTTCGCAAAGGATGGATACAAATAAATTTGATTATAAAATATGTAAATTAAAAAGAGAGTATCTATAGTGTTGAATTTTATTATAAAAATTATAGAACTAAAAAAAAATTGTTATGAAAATAACATTTTTACTTTCTTTCATTATTTGCTATTTTTGTATAGTTTTATTTATATTCCTAACGATTAGATCCATTCCAGATACCGCGTGAAAAGTCGATTACGTTCATCGAGCTTCATGGAGGGAATTATTGTGGACCGTGCGCGGAACAACCTGTACCTGCCTAATATGTAGGTAGTAATTAGGCCGCAAGTAATGTTGACTTAACCCTCGGTCTGATATTAAATTGGGACAAACAAACGTCACAGAGTATCTTCGTGTGGGTATGACGAGGATTAATCCCAGTTCCAACACGAAATACATTATTCCTTCAATGTTGACAATGTAGTAATACCGCACGACTTTCTTCAATCTCGGTGGACGTCAATTATACACCGTTCGTAATTTATGTTTTATCCTATATTTTAGGTAGATTATATACATATTATATATATATATATATATATTAAATAATCCGTTCTTAATTTATAATACTACTTGTGGGCACCTAAGTTCACTCCTGTAGGCCTTTGTGTACAAGGAATACTTTTGACTTTATAGCGTTCACTTTGTGGTTGGAGACGTTTATTCACTTCAAAAAACTTTGTATAAACCACATTGTTTTTACCATACTACTATCGGCTAGTTGTATCAAAGTAGTAGATCATTTAAAGGCCAGTTGTAGCAAACTTTGTTTATAGTAAGAGATTGTTTAAAGCGTAGATTTTTACATAAACGGGTTATTTGATTGGTGGAAAACATAAAAATGTATGTTTTAAATGAAAGCTTTCCATAATCCAGATTGTTACAACCGGCCCTGTATCTTCGTCAGGACGAACGCGCAATAACTTTCATAAATTAAATTTGGAATTAATTCAAATGTTTAGTAGGGGTGTGGCCACATTTGTGGCGGAGAAATGTGGTGGAGTTTCGGGTTTTTCATTAAATATAATCGGTATATTATATTAGAATTATATTACATTAAGTATTGAAGGAATTTCTTTATTAACATTTCTAATTTATATGACCCCTTTTAGTTAAGGCAAACTTTTATTTTTAAAAGAGTGGCCTTTCTCTAAAAGGGGATGATTTAGTGAGGGACGAAATGTGACATCTGTCTGGAGAGCGTAGTCAACCGAGGTTCCCTTTCATTATGATACTGAATTGTCTGATTGCGGGAAATCTTCCAACGAAGGAACTTAAAAACATTAAGATACAGGTTTTCTGTATTCTTGCATTAACAATACTGAAGACAACAAAATACGAGTCTGAGTGTACTGCAGATATTTAAGTTTCTCGAATAAAACTCGGATGTTCATATTGTTTGTTCATGTTTCATTTCTGTATACTCACTTCAAGGTTAGTGCTCGAAGTGAGTAGGTTCAGTGCATAAAGTGAGCTATTTTCGGAATATGCTCGTACGGCGGTCTCGTGTGTCCGAGTGATACAAATGCATCATTAGCGTGTTTCAATCATTAATCCGCAGGTAGTGTTCACCAAAGAATCACTGTGCAAATGTAGTAAATTCATCCTCGTATCCTGTGCCACCGAATCAGATCGTCACCACCGAAGCAATGCCAGTGGAGAGATGTTCGTAAACATATTTTTCATCCCTATGCCACACGTGGGTTTCGTGAAATTAGAAGATTTTTTCGGCAAATACATATATTTCACAAATATTCTACAAAACTCAAATTATTTGTAAAAAATATGTTTTGACATATGAAATGAAGTCGATTTCCATTTGACAAATGGACTCTCCTAACGAAATATAATATCTATACCTAAAGTTCTCTATACAAATCCACACCGTTTGTCTATTCTGACCCAAATTTTGTATACTTTTTCTTCAGGACCCGGTGGATGATATAGGCGACATTTACCCCTACCAATTTCTCCATCCCCTCCTCTGATATATTTTCTGTACAAATCTACACCGTTTGACAGATCTGACCCAAATGTTGCATATTTATTCTTATTTATACTTAAGGACCTGGCGGATAACATAAGCCGTATTTCCTCCACCCTTTACCCCATCCCCTCCGGCTGGTATATTTTCTATAAAAATCTATGCCCTTTGTCCGATCTGACCCAAATTGTGCATACTTATTCTTTAGGACCGGCCGGGTAACATGTGCGATATTTACCCTCTGCCCTGATATATTTACCATACAAAGTTCTAGCGATCTGGCCCAAAATTTGCTTACTTATTCTTTAAAGCCCGGTGGGTAACAACGTTACATTTACCACCTCCCTTTTTACGCCCCCCCCCCGCTTCCTCTGATATATTTTGCATGGCAATCTGTACTGTTCGACCGATCTGACCCAAATTTCGCATACAAAATATGTATATCCTTAGGTCCTGGCAGAATACATAGACCAGATTTCCTTTCTGGATATCCCATCCATCCCAACCAAGATTATATGAGAACTTTGTTTTTAATGAGACTTTTGCAAAAAAATGGAACCTTTGTGTGTCCCTACAAACTTGTTTTTTACTTTTCTTTTCTTTTAGATTTAGGTATTTCTATGATTTACTTTAAATTCTTAATTTACAAAATACATACAAAATCTTGATTTTGTATTTTGTATGTATGTATATTTTCTTTTCTTTTTATTTTCTTTTAGATTTAGATTCCTTAATTGTCATTTTTTGTTACTACATAAATACCATATAAGAATAACTGCCACAGAACAGGTTTTTACCTAGTGTGGCAGTTATTAGTATCTTGTATTAACTAATGTAAATGTAAATAAACAATAAATAAATAAATAGCTAAAAAATAATAAAAAACTAAATACTTAACCCGGGTATGAAGAGCTTGTAAATAAATATACATTCTCAAGTCCAATAAAGAAACGTACCGTAAATTAAAAAAAACTAATTTTACAGCAGACTGAAATAATAAATAAACAATTATAATGTTTTAAATAACGGAACTGTTATCGTAGGACCTTTTTATTTTATTAGTAAATTTATACACTTATGGTTCGTATATATTGTAAAACATTGTAAAATAGTTGAGGAAAGAAAATAATGTTAAAGTACCTACTGGCAAACATAATTGCATGCCAATGAAGACTGCACAACACTAGTCTGCAACGTAATAAAACCGAATACGCATCTCGCTGAGGGAAGAGTGAGCGAGTGAGAGTGCTGCCCCCGCCCCCGGTAATAATACGGGTTGTGCATGGCTTATTCTCAATATTAGCACTCAAAAAGGCACAATACTAATATTTTTGTATGAAATTCTTTTTTCATAACCCTCCTCAGATTTAGCGCTAGAACACTACTATAGAATGCATTTTCTCATAACTTACTTCATAGTCAAGAAGCATTATTCCTACTAGGATAAGTGTATATTATTTGCGTGACGAAATGCCATCCGTCGGCACGTTTCTTATTTAACTTCCCATAAAATTCTAAAATATGATAATGTTCAATTGATAATTATTGATTACCTAGTTATACGCGAGGAGGTATCCCCAAAATTCAATTTCAACTTCACTTTCTTCAATACATAACTCTACTTCTTCTTCTTCTTCTTCATCAGCTTTCGTCTTTCCACTGCTGAATATAGGCCTCTTCCTTATTATTCCCATAACTCTAAAGTGTAGATAAATGGATATGTAAAACCAATAAATCATATACCATAACTTTTATCTCATGCCGAAAAGATATCGTTCGTGGTCAGCGTCTCACTGACACAGGAGAGGACAAACGTTCGCATCGCTGACTACAAGGACCCAGGACTTCCTCGGGACTTCAAAGTTGATCATCAAGGGGATAGCGTTGCTCCAGCGTCATACTACACTTCTAGATCACCACAAATCGACTAACAATAATCTAAGCTTCGAGGATATGATGTAGATTTTAAAGGAATTTGTATTGATAGAGATTAATATTTGGAATATCGGCCGATAGCGTAATTATTTTTATAGATTTAAAAATAAGTAAGATCAAGTAAAGTCAGATTATTATTAGATAATTGTAGGTAAATAAAATACTGTTTTTATATTGTAGAATGATGTAATAAATTGTATTAACATTGTAAACCTTGTTACAGTTAATCTATTGTGAAATCCATGTAATTCAGTCAATTAAATCACCATTATAGTGCCTCAATTATCCTCTTCCCATCCGTTCTCACGACCTTGTCTCAATACATCTCCCTGAATACCATCAGAGCCTGGACCGACGTATATATATATATATATATTTGTATATATTTAATACGAAATAAATAAATGAAATTAAGAGAAATACACAAATATCAAATAATAAAACTGAAAAATTAAATGCTGGAACCTGGATTCGAACCACGGACCTCTGTCTTACGCGGACAGCGTGTTACCAATTTCACTATCCCAGCTACTTAATAAGTCGTCAATATTTGATAGTTATAGGGTTCTCTTTGAATTATTAATTCACTTATTTATATAATTCCATTTTTTTATTTTTTTTATTCCAGTAGTAATCGACTGTTACGAGAATATAAAACGATACAAACAAACAAAAATACAAAAAAAAAATGGAATAATATAAATTGGTAACACTCTGTCCACGTAAGACAGAAGTCCGTGGCTAGAATCCAGGTTCCAGCATTTAATTTTTCAGTTTTATTATTTGATATTTGTTTATTTCTCTACATTTCATTTATTTATTTTGTATTAAATATTACGGGACTCGTTTCCTTAAATAAATGAAAAATATAAATAATATACAGGGTGTGTCGGACAAGAAAAACCGGCAGCCCTTGATCGGGCCTTTTTTGCCAATCTCCATATGTTGGCCCCGATGAACATTTTATTGAAGAAAAAAGTGATTTTTTGTATTTTGATTTTTGTTTGATATGTACGTAGAGTTGATAATTGCATTTTTAATCACATGAATTGTGAGCGCGAGCGCGCAGATGGGCAAGAATAAATAAAACCCTTTGGGTATGCATAGCGCGCTCGACGCATTTTTTTTTATTGAAAATAACCGATGTTATTTATTGTAATTTTTAATATATGTATGTTTTTAAAGTTTATTTTTGAAATCACTTGTGTTCAGTATAAAAACTGAGAGGCCGTTATCGAATTAATTTTGTAGTTAGAATTGTTTTTGGGTACGTTGCAAGCGATGTAAGAAGAAATCGCGGCGGCGCGATTTGATTCTTGAAAAAGAATTTAATCTTCCCAAATCGTAATACTGGGCGACTGCGGTACGGTATCGCCACAGTCCGGGGGCGTCGTTTTTACCCTCTGGCGACGTCGGTACCGTGCCAAAGTCGCCATTTTCATACAAAATTATAAGAATATAAAAATTAATATGATTTTGTTAGTAATCACTTTTATATGGCTTTACATGATTTTATGTAGAAAAAAATATTGAATTAGTGTAGCCAGGCTCGCTAGAGAGACCAAATATACGAAATTATTTCACCCAGCTTGGCGAGCCTGGTCCCCTTTTTACCGATAATATCCATGAAGGATGAAACTGAGAGACATTTTGTTAATGAAACAAAATAAAGATAAAATATAAATGTGTAAAAATAGTATGAGATAACTATAGTAGAATGTTTGGTTACATGTTTATTTATATTTTGAATACGGGACCACTGCTCATGAGTAGTGATCCCGCCGTCAGACAGAGGTCGGTGTCGTCGGTTCCCGAAATGCCGAACTCTGACTGGTCGTTGAAAATGCGCCTGGGCGTGCGGGCCCTGAATTTTTGATTGAATAAATTACGTGGCGCAGGAACCCAGAATTCAGTTCTGCTCCTGCGTTCACCTCCAGATCTACTTGCGACTTTCTTCTCTTCTCGACTCCTGCTTCAACCTTTGGACCGCTCTAAGATTCTCAGCGAATTTTTATACGATCTTGCTTTCGTCTGAGAATCTGCGATATCGGTTCCATCAGGTTGACCTGACCGCAGGGCGGTGGAATCACCCCCTATTTTCGCCCCTTCCCGTTCGGAACACAGGGTGTCCCGTATTTCGACATCAAGCTGAAATCGGGTGATGGGCCAAGTTATAATAGTTATCAAAAAAATATTTTAAAAAATCTAAGTCAGTTTTTTTTTTTAATTATAAGCATTTAAAAAAAATCGAAAAAATCTACACATTGTGACGGTCTTTTCACTCCTGTTGCTACAATTTCATTTTTATTCTTTTTTATTATTCTTCATCATTATTCATTTTTATTAGTATTCTGTAATCCTGAATAATGCTTCTGTAAACTTTTGTCTAAAATTCAATTCTTTATCTTGGAAGAAAATTACTAAGAAAGTTACTTTTTGACCAAACCAAGTATTCAAAATCAATACTATGCCCAGTTATAACTGACTATACTGGAAAAAAATGTATCACACGAGGTTGGCGTATCAAAAGTTGGCGCATTTAATAAGGATTCCAAAATGGTATAACACTTGCTAGTTTATTTCTTAAATTGTGGACAAAATATTTTTTTTTGTAATGAAACCCGGTTTTGAATATTTTTTCTTATTTAATTAAAAAGAATTCCAATGTAGCCAAGCCTTTCTTTAAGGCCGTAACTTCAAGATTCTAGTCTAGTTTGAGTAAGACGGAGGAGTCATTTCACAAAGTGTGAGCGACATTTTCTTCCAAGCTGGAGTAGTAGTTGTCTTTGAATTTTGGACAAAAGTTTACAAACAAATGACTTAGATTTTAAAAATATTTTTCTGATAACTATTACGACTATCATCCGATTTCGGCTTGACGTCGATATACGGGACACCCTGTTTATATATATATATATATATATTATATATATATATATTTATATATATATGTATATATATACTGTTACGTAGTAAAATTTAGTGAAATACGCGCCATGAAAATAATTGAAATTTCAAGGTAGTAGGTACTAGAAAGATCGCTTGACCGGTTCACAGCCCGTGCGCGGATCTAGCCGCTACTCTCGTAATATCTATTATTGCAACGCGTCATCATTTAAGCTTAAAAAAGTGACAGCGGACGCATTGCAAAGGCATTTTGACTTCATTCTTCAAAATGTGATCTTTAAAAGGGTTCGGTTGACGTCCTAACTTGTTTGGCGTACCTACCGGTAAGTACAAATTTTACACGGATTATTGAGATTCCAATTGTAGGTCAAATTGTATAGAAACTTGTTTGTTCACAGGACCTTTATTCTTGCCACGCATGATGGAAGATCCTGCTTTATAAAATTAATCAAGCATAGGAATGCCAATTTACACGCTACCCATCTGGGGTGGGTAAAATCTCATTACCATGTGATTGGATCCTCCACGATAAAATCTATTATTTCTGGATGACTCTGAGGCCACAGTGATGTCAATTGATGTCTGAAACAACCACCCAAGTACGATTCACGCCAAGTGATACGTCCAGATGCAACGGTAATATCTAATTATCCTATCTAAACTCTGATGTCATACTGGAAGTCCATGTGGCAGTTGCATGTGGGCAGGATGTCGACAACGCAATCCGAAGTTGACACTCCTTCGGAGCCACGCACAGACTATAATCTTTGTGAAATAATGTGATTATATACGAAAATTGTGCCTTATTGTTCCATCATTCTATCTTGTCCACATAAATCTATAGTTAATACAAATTAATCTTCTGAAATATCGAAGAGCGCGCTAGTGGTATTATAGTTAACCTCAAATAACCCAACTTTTGACATATCAATAGCGATGAACTAGGTATTTCAGAGGGTAATTCATGTATAATTTTTTCATTTATTAAATAGTATAAATTCTACCTCCTACAAAACCCACTATGGGAATAATGATTGTAACTCTTTTCCAGTTTCACGAATAAATTCTACCCATTATAAAACCAAATATGGGAACATTAAGTTTCATTTTTAAATCATTTTTACATTTCACTATTTTATTTCTTAGATATCTAATACAAAAGATTATCCATAATCCTATTAATCAATTTAATCAACTGCTTTTATTTAACCATTCATTGCATTTTCTTATTGATTTATTATAACTCAAATAATCAGTGAATACTTTTTTACATTTCGTTTTGAATGAATTTGACAATATATTTTGTAAATTTACCTATCGTTTCTGTAATATACAAAATTTGTTAACTGAAATTTCTTTTATATAATCAACCTTTCCCACCTGCAGAGAATTATAAAATCTAAACCAGAAAGACATGGTACAGCGATTAAGGTAGTAAAGAATCCGCCTGGGGTTCATGTGAACGAGTCGGTGAAGTGATGAACTTTCAGAGAAAGTTCACACGTTGCAATATATATATATATATATATATATATATCCCCCCTCTCATCAAGGTAATGCTTGTCTGTTATTCCTCTAAGTAAATTGTATTTTTTTTATAAAAATTTATATAACTATATATATAATATATATATATATATATGATATATATTTATAATTAGATAAATATTATAGTAAAAAAAATACAATTTACTTAGGGGAATAACAGACAAGCATTAGCTTGATGAGAAGGGATGAACTAATTTGAATATGGTTTTCATGGGACACAGACCATCATTTTATTGAATAAAACCTAATTTTGTTATGTTTTTTTAATAATATGGTTTGAAAAATGTAAATTTTAATATGGTTTTCATAGGGCATAGACGGTTATATTTACTGAAAAAAACGAGTTCTGGACAAATATCAAAAAAAATTAAGGCTTACTTAACTATTCTATGAGTAGTGCTATATATGTACCTATAAAATAAAAGCTAAAAACGTTGTTTATGTTTTACCATATAAAGCACGTCCGTTGTACGTAAGCATTGTTAAAAAGTTTGAAAAAGTTAGTAATGTGACAGTGTACGCTGTGTCATGGGATTAGTGGTGTAGTGTATTACGAAGAAAAATATAAACAATCACTAGAAAATATTTTTTATCATTCTTAGCGAAGGATTATCGACGAACTTTCCAGGTTTATAAAATATTTTTAATTTCCCTTAGGATATGTTTAAAATATTAGGTCTCTACTTATGAAATTGCCGTTTTCTGATACTGGCTAGTTTGAAGTTGAATAGTCTTCTGAGTGAGCCCGCTATTAAACTTCATTGTGTTCATTTTTGTGAAAAAGACCTTCATTAGTGCTCATACCTGTGCTCTTTTCTGCGATAGTGACATTCATCATCCTACCCTCGAACTGTTTTCTCTCTTGTAAATCATTTAATATGTAATCGCGCTCAAAAATGGAAGAAGCACGAAAATACGTAAAAAATACTTTCGATCGCATGGATCGAGACGATATTTTAAAAATACTAGATGAATATAGATCAAAACCAAGAGCAGCCCGCCTAGCTGGAGAAGTTACCACCGCAGCCATGCTCACTAAAATCAAGTCATCTCCACCCGCATCATCCGCGTCAACAACCGACTTCCCGCCGCTTCCAAAAGTTGACTTTAACCCGACCTGGCAAACCATGGCCAACAAAACCAACGATTACTCCGAGATCGAGAAAATCTTCAAAATCCTCAAGATCTTCATTGTCAACAACAAAAACCTCAAACAGGTTTGAAAGCCTCTCAGAATCAGAGGAAGAACCCGATTCAGATACTGAATCTGTCGCCACGATGGAGGAAGCCGTCCCAGCTCCCACTCCAAAATAAAAAAAATCAAACATTCCGCCGATTGTCATCCGGAGCAGTGACAACTAGCGTCAAACCTCAGCCCAACTCACATCAGCCGGTGTTAATATCTCATCGGCCAAAATCAACAAACTAGGTGTACATGTCCAAGTGGACACCATTGAAAATTTCAGCTCCGCCACCGCGCTTTTTGAAAAAAATGGTATGCCATTCTATAGGTTTACCCCACAAGACGAAAAAACGCTAAAAATCGTCATCCGCGGCCTTCCCACGGATATAACTGATGACGAAATAAAAAAAGAACTTGCCGCAAAATATCCCACAGTGGCAGTAAATCGTATGAAAACGGGACCTAACAGGCGGCCAGTGCCACTGGTCCTAATTCAAGCCGGGAGGGAAAGAACTATTTAACTTAACCTCTATCTTTATATTATCCTTGAATTCGAATGAAATTATTGTATGTATAAATTACTATACCACTAATTTCTAGTGCATTTCGTGGTCTCGAATTTTCGCTAAATGCTTTTGCTACATGTCCCGTTACGTCCTTTCACTATATGACTCGCTGTACGCATTCCCGCTACAATGCGCAGCTACGAGTGCGCTCAACTTCCTTTACAATTAAAAATTTTACCCTCATGCGCCAAAATAAGATTATTAGAAATGTTTGAATTTTTCTATATAATACGGCGATATATTAAATAAGGACCTAAAATTATAATGATAGATATTGTGCGATAATATTTGTTTAATTTCATTTCACTTTGATACAGGAAAGTCCATGTATAATTTCCATCATAATTTAGACCGAATATGCTTCGTTTGAGAAATAACAAGAGAAAATTTTATATACTTCGTTTCTTGAAAGATTTTACGGCTTAAAATTACTTAAGTAATCTCTTGTTAACATATTTGTTAAGATATTGTTGAGTTATTTGTAATTAATCTGGTTATTATTATACAAACTTAATCATATAACTTCTCATTACACTGAAATGTGTATGTACATAGATATTTGATATTGCTGAGAGTACAGTGAAACGACTGGCATGGTATTTCTTACCATCTCGTCTAGGTGTATATTTTTCATTACCATAAGCATTTTTTAAATCTACAACATCCCAATAATTGTGCATACTACTAAGTTGCGAAGTGTTGCATTTGTTCTTAGGTAATATAGGTGTTGCATACAGGAACAAAGACTGTTTTTTTAATTGAGGGCTGAATCGCGGATAACTGCTGATGTTGTTGGTCCGGAGGTAGAAACAGGAATGAAGATTGCGGCTTTCTACCTCCACATTTATTTATTATTAAAACACCCCGTGGGCTGACTTGAGTGGGTATTTGCACTATCCCCACTTAACCAGTCCGGCGGTGGGGGCACAATTTTACCCTCCACTTATTTATTTCTTAAAACATTATAACCCATCCGCGGCTTCGTACCATAGATACCGTGCCGGAGTCGCCTCTAAATAAATAATAAATATAATATTAAGGGGGGCCTTTTTCAGGGCTGGTTATTTAAATTCTGTTCGTAACAGTAAGTCTTTGCTTTTCGGGAGCAAAACTCAAGAGGTTTACTCGAAGCTCGTCATAAAACATCTCAAAATAGTGTAATCCTTATGGGAAAAAAGTCATCAAACCAAAGAATTTTAACTTTAAAAACGAGTCCTAGAGGGCATAGCATTATTATTATTTTCATCTATATGTATACAAGGCAATTCTTACGTCATTCTTGATAGAATCGCCAGGCGTTTAAAAATAATATACCTACGTGCACGAATATCACAATAGATTATTGAAATTAGCTAATACCAGAAATTATTATGTAAAATCATAATCCCTGTAAAGTAGGTTTATTTTGAAATGAAAAAAATTACCTAGATGACACTCTTCGCCTATCCTCTGCATGTTGAAGCAGGCTTCTTTGTTGTGGTATGCCGCCTTACACCATGAACAACTCAAGGCGACTATTTCCTTGGAACTGAAAGATAACTTGGCTTGGAGAGACTGAAACAAACAGAAACATTCATTAAGCTAACTGAGCGGTTGGGGTGACAGGAGGGTTTGTATTCACAAGTGAGATTTTCGGGAGATTTCGCTATTGGTTTTATCAATGTCGTTAAATCGGGGTTTATATATATATATAAACACAAATATAGTAATAATAATCAAATTAATTAATCAATTAGAAAGACATACAGGAAAATCTAATTCACGAAAAAATATTAGGTTACTACTGGGATTCGAACCCAGGTAATTGATTAATTTTTATTTTCCCAGTAGTAACGTAATATTTTTTCGTGAATTAGATTTTTCTGTATGTCTTTCTAATTGATTAATTAATTTGGTTATTAAATATTTCACAGAACTTTGTTCTGAAAAATTACAACTTCACAAATATGAATGTGTTCTTGAATATATACAAATATAGTATATTATATAGCAAGCCACTACCTCACAAGATATATCGTCAGGTATCAATTTTAATGAAAAATGTCGAACGAGGCACTCAGTGGATAGGGATTACAATCTCGAAACATTTTTTCAATCTGGGGATTGCGGGATTAAGATGTTTATGTGTGACTAGGGCCCGAATTCAGGGCCAATACTTAGTGATTTAAAGGTTAAAATACGGTTTAAAAGCGGAATTTGCAGTAAAAATTACACTTTCAAAGCACTTTCTTTTCGTACAAAGTACGTACTTTCACCTTTAAATTATTTAGGTTTTGACTATGTATTCGGGCCTAGAAAATAAGAATATAAATGAAAATACGCATTGAAGTACTATATTACTTCTTTATTTAAATGTTGACTTATAAAACTAACCAAAGGTTTAAATATTAATGCAGTACTTTTTTACCTGCCTGAATTTTATGTTATATTATAATAAATCTCCTTGTGGGGCAAATATTTTTAATTTTATTCTTACAAAACTTGAACCTGGTCTACTTAATTACAATTATAATCCTACAAAGTACGTTATTTATTTAGAAAACATTAATAACCTTGCAGGACTACATTCCTACTTTGATTAGGAGTCGAAATCTTTAGCTGCATAATATTATGCAGCTTAACAATATAGCAAAACATAGCTTAACAAAATATAGCAAAACAATATAGAGATTATTAAATAACTAGCTGCTTATACCCGGCGTTGCGTTGGGTTAAGGATTGAGTTTAAAATAAATTTATGAGGGTAAACCAAGAGTTTCGTTTCGAACGGTACAGATTTGCATCGAAAATATATCAGGGGGAGGGGAAAAGGTACAAGAATAGGGGAAATGTCACCAATGTTAACCGCCGAGTCCTAAAGAATAATTTTGCAAATTTAGAGTCCGACCGGTCGAACGGTACTGATTTTAATGAAAAATATATCAGGGGGAGGGGAAGAGGTAAAAGAATAGGGAGAAATGTCACCTATGTTACGCACCAGGTCCTAAGGAATAAGTTTCTAAATTTTGTGTCCGATCAGTCAAACGGTACAGATTTGCATCAAAAATATATCAGGAGAGGGGAAGGGTTACATGAATAGGAGGGAGATATCACACATGTTACCCGCCGAGACCTTAAGAATAAGTTTCTAAATTTTGAGTTCGATCGGTCTTACTGTACAGATTTGCATCGAAAATATATATGCGGAGGGGAACGGGAAGAAGAGGGGGGGAATGTCGAATACGTTACCCGCCGGGTCCTTAGGAATAAGTTTCCAAATTTCGAGTCCGATCGTGAATGGTACCCACCGCTTACCCAGGACCATTTTATGAGCAATAGCTCCCATATCGGTTCTTCTCGTTCGTCTCCAGGTTGACATTTTTTTAGCTACAATGCAAGACCGTGCTGCCCCGAACGGGTCGTATAAACCGGTGCGAAGCGGCACGGCCGCAAAACCAAAACCATTCACAGACCGACACCATTAGATATGTCTTTATTGCATAAAGGAAATACATAAATAAATACAAGAACAAAGAAATAGTAATAACAAACGAAGAAAATTAATACATAGTAGAAGAATTTCGCGGTGGCAGCAGTGGATGGCAGAGCAGGGGAAACATGGTATGGTACATCTTCTGCCGATGTGTAAACCTCCAAGATGCCGATTTTTTTTTGTCTACGTCTCATTTTGCCTTCTCGAGTGACCTGATTTGCACGTTGGTCAACAATCTTGATGCGCTCTATGCCGAGTTTTTCAGCATACAGGTGTGCATAAAGGTCCATAATTTAATCCTATGCTTTCGCAATCATTAACATTCCTCGCATATATTCATGACGCCTCATTAGAAATTTTGGGAAATGATTATTATACGCGCAAAACTACCTATCGACTGCTCGGTTTCACTGCCACTGAAATACTAACACTAAATAAAATCTCTAATGGGTCTTCTGTCTAAAAGCAGAAGTATAAAAGAGATTTCGTACATTATTCTTAGAATTACTCAGGTAAAAACCACGTTCCGTCAGACCGGCCGGCTCTACTGCCGTCCGTGTGTCCTCAGTACGGTAGCGGTAGAGGGCCCTACAGTTATCGTTGGTGTTGGTATATAAAACTATTGGTATATAAAACTAATAACCGGATCGAGTTGATATTTTCACAAAATATTTTTGCAACATTGTACTTTAGGAAAATACAAAAAAATCGATATTTTGAAAATCCTGACTACACGTAACCCCTTAACTGGGAAAAAGACGAAATAAAATAATAATTTTAAAAAAACTAACCCATAAAAACCAAGTTTTTATTTTACTCCCTTTTTTTGTAAATTAAGTGTACCATCGTGTAATTAAATAATTGATTGACTGAAAGTGAAATATGTCTAGACAAATATCTATGTCAGAAATCTCTAAAAATATCTTTATGTATATAAATCGATAGAGGACTTTCATACAAACATAAAACTATTCGGTCATAAAATCCTAAAGCGTCATGTTTCTGAGATATTCACATATAAAAAATGTTATTTTGTACCTATGAAGTGTAATACAAATGACACAATCAATAAGAAAGTATTGTTAAAAAACTAACCCATAAAAACCATGTTTATATTTTACTCCCTCTCTTTGTAAATTAAGTTTACCATCATGTAATTAAATAATTGATTGACTGAAAATGAAACATGTCTAGACAAATATCGATGTCAAAAATCTCTAAAAATATCTCTTTATTATTTGATTTCTTCCCAAAAAACCGAAGTGTGCTGTCATCTGTGAACCAATTGTCATAAATTTTCGAAATTCGTAATGAAGTACCTATTATACCTACCGACGGAGTAATTCAAATTTTAAATATTCCGTGACGTTATCAGGCCGCCTTTGGTAATCAAACGTTTATAATGATTCCAATTTGAAAAAACCATTAAAATTTCTAAAAATCTAAAATTATACTATAATTATTATAATTTTTTAACGAAAATTTGATAGATCTTGTTGATCGTCGCCACGAGTCTGCTTGCAAAGTTTCAGCTCAATTGGATCACAGGAAAAGGGTCAAAAATCGATACAAAAATTTTTCGACGGCAAGCAGGCAAATAAGCAAGCAGACGCCACGAGTTAACATAAAGGGAGTAAATACATTTGGATATCCGGCTAGAGAAGCACGGGACCTGCAGGTCTTCGTCCAATGCAGGAGCCCACCCATTAACACAACACCGGGGAATGACAGAGTCAAACCACTAATACACAAGAAAACTTATCACACAGACCCTCTCAGGATTTCCCAACGGGACACCCAC
The DNA here is from genome assembly GCA_016648135.1 of Agrypnia vestita. Lineage (NCBI taxonomy): Eukaryota > Metazoa > Arthropoda > Insecta > Trichoptera > Phryganeidae > Agrypnia > Agrypnia vestita. The sequence continues at coordinate 6,331 of JADDOH010023136.1, read as the reverse complement.
ACCCGAACGAAGCATCCGAAGTTCCTTTCATTCCTCACTGGGACATCATTGGATAGAGGTCCTGTTGCAGTCATTCCAAACTCAGTTAATCCTGCTAACATATCCTCTCTCGCGTCATTTATGATCGTTTATGATCGTACATTCCCAGAGGATATGTTCCGCCGTTTGGGCCACCCGACCGCAAGCACACCACGGGTCAACGGTGTATGGAAGCAATCGTCAAACATAGCAGCGATGCTGATGCCGTGAACCGATAACAATATTTTAAGGAAAATCTAAGGAGGAGCTAAAACTTACATATTAAAAATATATTTTTCTTTATTTACGGATTAGAATGCAACACGTGTTATTTAAATGGCAGAAATCAAAGCAAAGTAAACATAGTACGGGTAGATTAAAATAATAAAATGAATCGCTCTTATTGCTGCGATAAAATATTTTTTTTTCATGAAGGCTCACAGTACTGTAACGAAGCATATATCGGATAGTAGAATATTAATAATATAAAAATAATAACTAATTTGAGAACTAAATTTTGGCAGTTGCAGAACACTATGGTGCAACATTTCGTTAGCGCGAGCCTATAAAAACTCCCGCAGCGCGGTAATAGCTCTCTTTCTGCGTACTACGAGGGTTCGGGATACAGGATCTTCTACTCCCTCGGTAAAAAACATCGATGTTTCGCCGTCTATTTTTTTACTTCGATAGCTCTGCCGTATGTGGTTTTTTTGATATTTTCTTTATTGGTTTAAAATTTAGTTCGATCCAAGTAGAAAATCTACGACTTACCTTTATTTCAACTGGTGGGCCACCTGTTTCCGTGTAATAAATCTTCCGTCCTCCGTATTCCTTGTCTTGTTTGTCACTTTTTTGTTGTTAGAGATGTTTTAATAGTTTCCGATTCGATTAATCCGTTTAGATTCGAATAGAACCGTTTCTCTCGTGTCCACCAAAAGCGAATCTGCCGCTCCGAATTGACAGCTGTAGTTTTGCGCACCATGGCCAGGGGCGCCATAGATTGCTACTCGTTCATAAATCTCAAACCAATAAAGAAAATGTGCGTATGAGTAATGTGTTGTGTGTATGTGTATAAACGCCTCGACAATCGAAATTCCGCTTCCTTCTGACATAAGCTAAAACATAAGGTATTATTCTAATTCTTCTGTTTATTCTCATTTCACAGAACCCTCGTAACAACTATCATATTAACCATCGTATTCGTACCTCGTACTCGCATCAAACATCTGTAATAGTACCTTATATACGTACCTCGTACTTGCAGTAATGTCTCGTATATTATAGAAATCGTAATCTAATAATGTAAATCACGTAAATTGAATTCAAACCATAGTATTAAGTGTAAATTTAAATAATCAATTAGAATCGCAATGTACTAGCACGCGAGTAAGATTTATCTCGATTTGAACATGATAGATCGTTTTTATTCTAAACCTCGCAACTAAACCTAAACAATACAATATCATCATCTTAATGTGTCAATTTTTATACCTACGAGTAATTGGGTCAACTCTGACCGCGTCAAATCTATTGCCCACGATGCACTCGGTGGAGATAAATTACATAAAGTCACAAAACGAGAGCGAGACATTTGAGAATTGGAAGACAGGAGCTGGTTGGACGACGGACACGAAGGATGCGGCCAGGAGGATCCTGAGGTGGCGCATCCTGGCAGTTCTTCCAAGGAGGACTCCGCCCCGACCCAGCCGCGCATTCCGGATCTTCGACTCGCGGAAAGCATCAACGTAGTTTTAGTGAATAAACCATGATTTCGAATTGTTTTATTAGATAGCTCCAGTGCAGGGATAGTGGCCAATTTTATTAAATTAACATTAGTAAATAAACGCGGGTTTAGATAGTTTATAGGATGTAACTTAACATAATCAGATCTTTTGTATCATAAAACTTATTGTAATAAATTGTGTTAATATACTCAATCTGTTTTCAGTTAAAATTTGCAAAATCCACCTAAACCAGTCATATAATCTTCCAGCATTAGCTCCTTCTATGCACTCTACCGAGTCGGATCCATAAAAACCCGAGTCTCATCTCTGTCGCTGGCAACCGATGGAGAAGTGCAACAGTCGGATCAGCGGAAGAAATATAGAAAATAGGCAATTTAGCCGATTGCTTTCGGATGAATTAACCTAATAAAATGTGTGGAGTATTTACGGATCAAATAATTCGATAAAATGGAACATGTTATGTCGGTTGATACCTTTACTCATCTACGGAATAAAAATGAAGATTTATTGTATCAGACGTACCTATCATTTGTAATGGAGTTTTTAATTGATTATGTCCATTCAATTACTTTCTGCTGATTTATACAGTATTCTTTTTGGTTTCGGATGATACAGATCGATTGAAATCTTTAAAAAATTACAGATTTTATTTTATTTATTATTTCTTAAGTTATATAATATTACCCTTTTCTATAAACTAATATTTTATATTTTACGGTCAATTTTTTTTATTACGATGACAAAACTCATTCTCAGCGTATTATGTTCAATGAGTTCAGAAAAGTTATTAATGCAACGCGGGGCAAAAAACTTTTTAAAGCATATGGAAAAAAACTATGTAAATATTTGGATATGTTAGAGACGGTATGGAGATTACAAAACAAGAAATATGCCAGCCGAGTTGAGTAAGTGCTAAGAACAGTAGGGAAAGCTATCTACGTCTTTCATTTGAGAAATTATCAAATGGTCGCAGCTAAGTGTGCGTGTAAAAATGAACATTTTTTTTAGTTTATAGATAAAAAGGAATGTAATTAAACGAATTAACTTAGTTTATTACCACTTAATTTAAGTTAAATTAAGTGGTGATAAAGTTAATTCGTTTATTTATGTTCATAATGAATAACCACAGAGTAATATCAAAATACAATAATATGGGATATAGTTAATTGATCCTTAACAATAATTTTACTGATTTATTAAATAAATTATTATATATTTATTATATTATTTATTTAATAAATTACTTTATTATTAAACAAATTACTGAAAAATATATATGATTTTTTGTTTATCTATAAATTATTGTAAACAGCATGTTAATGTCCCGTTGAAATCGAAGAGTTTTTAAAAAAAAATTTATATGTACTCGTATATGACGGTGAGCTCCAGACCCGAATGGTCGTGGGCTTTTTGGAGAAGTAGCTCATCGACAAGGCGCCCTGAAGATGAGCAGTGAGATCTGTTCGAAACGTCGGCAGACGACTTGTCCTGACGACCAGAATTTGACAGCGGGTTACCCCCAAAGAAGTTACCACCCGGGGATGGACGTATCAATTTAAATCAATTGGATTTCTTTGATGGAAACATACGATGTCCACTATTTCAACCACAAATTGGATAGATCAATGTTGTCGGTGAGCATACCTGATGTAAGGTACCGACACAGCTTCCGATGTAAATTTGTCGTATCACGAGGACACAATCCTGGTGTTCCGTACTCGAACTGTATGGAATTCCACATTGGGCATATTCTTCCTGCAGTACACGGTATTATAGAACTTTCATGTAACAAATACAAAGGATCGGATGTTCGCCGAAGGAAGAAAACGATCTCGTCAGGATGGATGCAATCTCTCCAACATCGAACGCTTAATCTATGTGTCATTATCTAATTTGTCATTTTAATATGTCATTACAGGAATGGAATGTAATTCCTACCCATTTTAACTTTATGTTTGACAACGAAGATTATGCCTTTATTATTTTATAGATTTAATTTCTTACTTGTGCTTCCCTACTGACGATGAGATATATGTAATATTTTTCCCTTTTCTCATAATATCTTTTTTCATAATATTAACTTTCTATAACGTTTGTATAGGTTTCATATCAGATGAGATGCGACAATACCTACATTATTTGTGCTTCCCATCTGACGATGAGACATATAGAATATTTCTCACATTTCTCAATTTTTCTTATAATATTAACTTTCTATAACGTTTGTATAGGTTTCATGTCAGATAAGATGCGACAATACCTGCATTATGCTAAGGAAATCATTTTAAATTCAATGATCAAACACAGCATTTTCATGATGTTAAAGTAACCTGAGGGGATTTCAAAATAATTTTAAATAGTATTTTATTTCTATTATCACGTGGTAACCTGTTTAAACTTTGAGATATTACATTCTTTTTTTAATTTACATTCTTTTCTACTACCAGATCATAACATGTTTCAACATATTGAGTTCAAATTTTCTATTTAATTTAACTTAGGTACTACTATCCCCACAGAGTAACTTGTTTTAGCTTTGATTTCATATTTTTTTTTAAATCTGACTTCATGCATAATTTATGTAAAATCTTTTTTCCCTCAATATATGAAATTGTTAATCTAAACCTCTTTTGTTACACACTTTGGTCCCCCTGTAGAGATAAAAAATGTAATTAGAAAGATATGGCGAAGCATACCAAGGAAGTAAAGAATCCGCTTCATCCGCGGTCATGCGACCCCGACTGAGCGAAGTCGGTGAGAGAGGATAGTTATTTCAAAAAAAATTATGAGCATTTCAACACCAAAATTTTGCATGAAAAGGGGTAATTTAAATTCAATTTGTCATAATTAATTTTTTAAATGGTTTCACGAACCATAATGGTTCTTTTTTATAATCTAAATTAAAATAAATTACATATTCATTCATATTTCAAATAGATATCATGCAGACAGGGAGGTATCATTTTTTTCAACAGGACCTTATAAAATGCTCATAATATATAATGTAATACTTTTCATTGAAATTATTGTTTGTTAATTATTTTATACATATAAAAGATCTATTAATTGTATTTCATTTTTAATTTATCTTTTAATTTATATAAAATAACTTTGTAAACACCACTTTTTATTGTAAAAAATTCAACATGTTTCGAAGAAGCCAATGACTTTTTCTGTTTCAAAGCCAATGACTTTTTCGTCAAGATAACAAAAATAAAATTTAAAAATCAAAGTTTGGATAATCAAAATATTAAAAAAGTTATATATGGAAAATGATTAATATACAATAAATAATATTAATATTTCGATTATCTATACTTCGATTTTTAAATTTTATTTTTGTTATCCTGACGAAGAAGCCATTGGCTTCGAAACATGTTGAATTTTTTTCAATAAAAAAGTGGTGTTCACAAAGTTATTTTATATAAAATATAATTATGTCACCACAAAATAATTTTACTATATTTGAAGAAGAATTTATTTTATCTATTTATTTACTTTGTATAACCTAAGAAAAGTTCATTGCGCGCTATGTGTGACCCCTTAAGGTATCTCTAGTGTACATGCAAGAACATAAATCATTTACATTAAGGGCATATATACACAGCAACCTTACAAAACACAGAAACCTTCCGTGTATAAGCCTCAAAAGGTCCATCTACTTTGATTTAAAGATATTTGCGTAAGATCTAAAGACCCGCATGCCTAACGTTTCTCTTAACAATCCTTTGCATGCGAGCCCGAAATTCGGCTACATTCAAGGTTTAATACCTTAAAATATTCGCCATTTAATACCGGAGAGGATTGCTTTTCTTGCGCACAATGCGTGTGAAATAATAATGTGTAGGTGTAACTTTAGTCTGAGGAAGGCAGTCGGTAGGATCGTTAGGCGTCGTAAGGAAGTAGCGGCAATGCTATTTGTCTGGTCCCTGCAATCGTCATCAAAGTACGAGTATATTATCTTAACGCATATCTTTACTATTAGGTCCTTATATATGAAATTGGCGTTTAGTATGGGAGGAACATAAAGCCGATTTTTTATTATTATAATATATTTATTTAATCAAAGTATGTACCATTGCTATCTATGCACTTTTGCCATCTCATAGGTAGTTCATCGATCCCTTTACTAAAAAAACCATTCGGACGGGAATCAATAAAATCTTTGAAGGCGGTTTGGACTGCCCCATCGGAGTTGAATTTTTTCCTTTGAAAGAAGTTATCCAAATTTCGAAAAAAATGGTAATCTGTTGGGGCAATGTCCGGAGAGTACGGTGGATGTCTTAGACATTCCAATTGAAGCTCCTCTAATTTGGTAGCTGTCTGTTGTGCAGTGTGTGGTCTAGCGTTATCATGAAGGAGCAGTGGCCTAGAGCGATTAACCAGCCTCGGTTGTTTAGCAGCTAGCTTTTCCATCATGGTTTGCAGTTGCTGACAATAGACATCTGCCGTAATCGTCTGGCCAGATTTAAGAAAGCTGTAGTGAACGACACCAGCACTAGTCCACCAAACGCTCACAAGTAACTTTTTTGGAGTCAATTTCGCTTGGGGCATGGTGAGGTACCCAC
>JADDOH010023135.1:0-20925 GCA_016648135.1 Agrypnia vestita | reverse complement strand
AGTAGTGATCTCAGAAATTTTTACTCACCGATAATATAGCAATATTAAATTTGAATAGCCAGCTATATATATAAAAATTTAAGACATTATATAAAATTTAATATTTTGAAAAGAAATGATCATATAATGATTTTTTAAATTTTGAGAGAGATGGATTTAAAATGTCGACATATGTAGGTAGTTCATTGCCAAGTTTGTGCATTGATAGTAAAATTATTTTATTCTTAATATAATGTAATGATGAATATGGTTGCATGATTGACATCTTCGTCGACAGTCTGGAGAAAGTAAAGTTTACACTTAAAGAGGCAAAACTGCTTCGTTACTGACTTCAGCTGTTAATATGTAATGGTGGGTAATATATATTTTTCGTACACATTGCCGCTTTGTACTTTATATTTTTAATTTCTGTACTCATGTTTCGGTGCTATTCCGGTACTTTTAATAATTTTGCTACTTGTAATTTATATTGTTTAATGTATGTTCTTTTAATTTTATGATATATTTTTTCATGTAAAAGCCTATACGCATTGCTGCTCGTTACCTACTCTACATTTTTAATTTTTATACTCATGATTTGGTGCTATTCCTGAAACTTTTAATGTATGTGCTTTTGAAATTTATTTTATACTCTTTATGTAAAAGCCTAATGGGCGTAAGCAAATAAATAAAAAAAAAATATATAATAATTTTATTATCATCTCGAATATTTGATATCCACTCTCCGGCAAATTTTAATATAGTTTAAATCATTTTAATATAATTTATCATTTTAATATAGTTTAGGAATAACGGGATTCCGTAATTTCTACAAGTATAAACAACCCCAATCTTACCAAATCCATTTTATGTAGTGAAAGACGCGGGACTTATATTCTTCCTAAAATGTAAAATGAACCCGGTCTAGATGAAACATCCTTATTTAGTTTCAGGACAACGAGGTTTACGCGTTCCACGAAGAATATGATATAACCCGATCTAAACGAAGGTAATTTTATATAATTTTAGGACAACTGAACTTACAAATTTCATAAGGTATATCGTGAAGCCAATCTAGGCGGAGACACTACGTATATTTTAAACAGAGTAAGAGTTTAAATTTTATCATCAGGCCTAATACACCGCAAGAATGTCCTAGGCATAGTAAACAAAATAGCGGTCAAAGCTGTAGTGTTTCTATGTTCACACGTTTTAGCTCAAAACGAATACTATAATTTTCACATTTATAATACAAGACGCGAATTTCTAAACGAATCATTTTAAAATAGTTCTGATTGAAATCTACATGTTTCATATTTATTAAATGAAGGCGCGAATTCTAAACGAAACACTAACATTGCTCAAAAACGGGACCCTATATTTATATATGCTTAAAATGAAACGCGAATTCCCGAACGATAGCATTTTTATATAACTAAATGTAACGAAATCTTATATAGTTTATAAATAAGAAGACCCGGCCCCAGGCGGTTTTTATATATTTTCAATATAACGAGGCCCTATAACATCTTTATAAGTATAATACAACCCCGGTCTATCGAAACAATGTACTAGAAGTTTTTATATGTTTGCATACATGATATACTTTTTTTTTTATACGCGTTTTTATACGCGAGATTTACGTTTTCGTATAATACAAAGTATCCCAAATTATACAACCGCGAAGTTTACATCACTCCTAAAGTATAACCAGAACTAATTGAAACATTTTTTCATAGTTTAAGTCCGCGAGGTAAATATCTTTCATAAAATATAAAATACCCGAATCAAATTAAACATATTTTTACCTTATAGACTTTCCCCAACGCGCGTAATAATCCCGGCCACATGAAACGTTTTTATATGTTTTAATAGCGCGGGACCTATGTTTTCCTATATAATATAAGATAACCCGGGCCGAACGGAAGCAATTTTATATACTTTATAAAATAGTGAAACTTGTACTTCTGTAAAACCGTAAATAAACCCCGACCCTCACGAGATTATTTTATATAATTTTTTAGAATAATGAAATCTTATACAGCTGTGAAATTGTAAATAAACCCCGATCTCCATAATTTTAAACGAAATGAAAATCTAGATTATTATAGGCTAAATCATGACGTATTTTTTTTTAATCCCTGAATTTATTCGCTATAATTTTAACGGACTCTTAATATTAAACATAAACAAAAGATTATTAAAATAACTAAATATTCTTTCAATAACTAAAATAAATCCGGTCTAATCGAAACATTTCATATAACGAAATATTATATGCCTTACAAATGTAAAATTAAAATGAGACCTCGCGTATTTGGCAAAAGATAGGTATTTTTATAAGACTTATTTAAAATCGAATCTGTTAGTAACAACTCCCTTTTTCTTTTTACAACTTCCCGAACTTTCCCCAATAGCGCGGGACCTATGTTTTCCTATATAATACAAGATCACCCGGGCCGAACGGAAGCAATTTTATATACTTTATAAAATAGTGAAACTTGTACTTCTGTAAAACCGCAAATAAACCCCGACCCCCACGAGACTATTTTATATAATTTTTTAGAATAATGAAATCTCATACACCTGTAAAATTGTAAATAAACCCCGATTCTCACGGAATTACTCTATATAATTTTAAACGAAATGAAAATCTAGATTATTATGGGCTGAACCTGATACCCCGCGAGATCAGCTATATATTTTTCACTAAACGTATTTTAATCCCAGAATTTATTCGCTATAATTTTAACGGACTCTTACTATTAAACATAAACAAGAGAAATTATTAAAATAAACTAAATATCCTTTCAATAACTAAAATAAATCCGGTCTAATCGAAACATTTCATATAACGAAATATTATATGCCTTACAAATGTAAAAATTAAAATGTGACCAAGTTAAATTAATTAAATTTTAGCAAAAAATAGGTAATTTTATAAGACTTATTTAAAATCGAATCTGTTAGTAACAACCCTTTTATCTTTTAACAATTTCCCGCGTGTTTAGCATAAAATAGGTATCTTTATAACGCACAGCTAGTTTCCAGAGATCCGCCAATACTATACTTAGTAAAACGAGAATTTAACTAAATTTGAACTCTACCGTTTCCTGAAATTCTGCGAATATTATTCTGTGAACCTAGTAAGACGACGAAAATAATTAACTTTATAGAACATAGTGATTTCCGAAGTTCCGATATGCCAGATTAATTACCTTTATAAAATAAAATCAATCCCGTACTCTGAGTTAAAACTCTTTTAACAGGACCTCGCGTATTTAGCATAAGATAGGTATTTTTACAAGATTTATTAACAATTTCCCGCGTGTTTAGCATAAAATAGGTATCTTTACAACGCACAGCTAGTTTCCGGAGATCTGCAAATATCAGTTCTATATATGCCGGACTGATCAACTTAATAAAGCGCAGTAATTTCCGAAGTTCTAATATGCCAAATTAATTACCCTTTATAAAATAAAATCAAACCCGTACCCCCCTTTTCTTTTAACGTGAGCAACCAACAATGTCGAAGAGTATATTTACCCGTACGCACTTTCACACTATAATTTTCACTCACTGAGGCACTCTAAGTCGACGGTAACTTTCACTCACGGTTCTATCACTCGAAAAAACAACCGACGCAGATTTTGCGCTCTCGTAGACCGTCACCAACTCCCTGATTTCTGCTGTGTCTTGACATTTTAAACCCCCCCTAGCAGCCAAAGGTCCTAAGTCGTGTGTTTCCAGGATTTTCAATATCCTACTTTCCTTGAAACCTAAATCTTTGTTCCTAAGATTCAATTTGGCAAAAAAAAACCATATCTCCACTCGGATATGTCAGTTGATCCCACCTCCTGTTGCCGTCTCTGTCTCCATCCCTGTGCCTATTTGGGACGGACTCAGTGGCTTCGGACGAATTGAACTCGCTTCACAAGCGCGATAATTAATTTTTAATATTTAATTTCTAAGTTCAGTCCATATTGTCGTTTGATCAACCGTAACTACAATCTATCGGGTACTCCCCTAATCATAGTTGATGTTTCTTCATTATCTACCATTATTATGCCCCGTTCCCTCGTATTTCCACTCGTCTTTATCGGAAATTTAACGTTTCTTGGCCGCTATATCATGGGATCAATTTCCATATATTCACCACGTGCACACTGCATACCTAGATATAACAATCATCCAAAGGCACTATACCTAATTTTAAATTAATTTTGGGCGATCTTTTCTCGTGGGTCCCCAATGAATCCTGTCTTTTGGCCGCGACTCTCCGCGCACAGGGACGTATTAGCTCCCTCCGTTGCGGAATTTAAACATAATTTGTAACCATTTATTATTATTTTTATTGGCAGTAAGATTGATCCACAAAGTAACTATGTTACATAGACAGTGAATATTCTCGAACAATATAATACTGGAAGAGTACTATTCGCTATAACACAATAAACTATTAATGTAAGTTAAATTAAATTTTTAAATTCAGTGGAAGATTTTTAAGATCGTTTTGCTTTTAATTTTTTCCCAAAACAAAATAAATAAACAAATAAATAAACACACAGATACACACTCACACAACCCACTATTGGACATGTTTTTATTATTCTTTTATCGATTGTATGTATGTGTTTTCGCGTAATTGGCCCAAAACTCTGTGCATCAATTATTGTCTTTTCTTCAAAGATTGATTAATTATATGGCTGTAAGAAACCCAATAAATGAAAACAAATAAAACAAATAAGTAAATAAACCTCCAGTGCCGCAGGCAAGGCGTCGGATTAATTCAGTGCTCATTCATTGCCAAGGCACTGGACGCCTCCGCTGATAACTATATACCGCTCACCATGTTCTTAGAAGTGTGTTGAAAGATTGCTAGTATCTGTCGAATCGGTCTCAAGTAGTTGTCTGTATTTGTACGTTTATCATTATTACATGCTCTTGCTATATCCGTTCCACTTCACATTATTGTTCCCTCCCGTCTTCGAATTTCTATCACACTATGTTCTCCTATGTTTTTGGTACTTATATGCTTGCTTTTTACTTGCATTTACTCCTATATATATTTGTTTCATTTATCCATCCATCTATAAGATCCCCATACGCTTTATCCTTTTATTTCATGTGTATATGGGCCGCAAATTCATATTATTTTATTTACAATATTCTTATCTAGATACACTTGTTCCAATTATGTTTTGTGGTTATTACTACCAAACCCGGCGAAATCTGAGCTAGAATAGCCAATCGTATACACGTTACCCGTCCTGTTGAAACTACGCTAACGTAGGGCAGGTTTGTAGTGATTACATAGTTAATATATTGTATCTATATTCGAGTATATTATTTTCTTGTCGTGCCATTAATATGCTTACACGTTATCGTTATCTCTTTCCTAACCGTATATACCGTCATTGCACAATTACCTATCTGTTGTAAAAGCCTGAAGAGCGTTAGTCTACAGATAAATATAATAGAATTATAGTTAACTTTTCTACCCGCCTACGTTATTCGACTCCCGCGAAACGAAAATGAATCATTATTCGCTCCTCGATAGAGCGTCAGTCTACAGATAAATATAATGGAATTATAGTTAAATTTCCTATCTGCCTACGTTATCCGACTCCCGCGAAACGAAAATAAATCATTATCCGCTCAGTTAAGGTCACCCCTCTGGTACAACGTATACGTTTAATCCGTGCTCCACGGCCAATTCCTATAAAAAAAATTTTATGGGGCGTTTTCCTCTCGCGATCCCCCGATTAGGACCTGCCTTCCTTGCCTTTGCTCATATTCTGCTATCTCTCTTGCGCGGCAATCCACTTAAGGTCGCGATTAATGACATTTAAGCGGTTTCAAAACCACAGCAAAAAAGGCCATAATTCTGAAACCTCGTGGAACTGTCAATATCATCGTCACCTCAGAGTAGACGTTAATCGGTTTTTTAACGGCTCAAACTGCAATTATCGCGACCCAAATCTACGAAAGCCGTGTTCAGCATTTTTTAATGGGAAGCACATGTGGACCGCTCGGACCGCATCGATCGTCAACCATTTGTACCAAACACGGCTTTACCACAAGATCAATATGATTTATAAAATTGAATAGTAACTGCCCGTAACCTATATCCGATCAATCGCTACTAACTCCCTCCCAATACTAGCGTTTCATCATTCCCAAATTTTTGTAGCTCCAATACTACGGCCAGTTTAGCTCAATTTTTCCCCGCGTAGCATTTAAATCATCTTAGAGTTCAAAATAAAAATAATAAAATAAAAAATAAAAATCTATAGAAACAGGTGATTCATCACAATACCTTCCTTGATAATGAGTCGAAAATGTTCAAGCGACCATGACCTGACATCAATAGTTATGGAAATATGCAATATCAAAGTCTGCATTTTTTTTACAATATTTCCGTCTAATTTTTCGCAAAAAGTTGAACTATCATTACAATAACTTGTATCATACTGTAATGATAGGTCAACTTTTTGCAAAAAATGAATCAGAAATATTGGAAAAAAAATTGCAAACTTCGATGTTATATATCTCCATAACTATTGATATGAAGTCATGGTCGCTTGAACATTTTCGACTCATTATCAAGGCAGGAATCCACCTGTAAGTTTTGGCTACAGCATAGCTAGTATTCTTATACAGAACAGAAAGTTTTCTTTACACTTTGGGTGAAATGCCGACAGTTGTGGAGATGAGCGACACCAAAGTTTGCATTTCTTTCAACTTTTCTAACCTATCTTCTTTTGAACACTGAAGTATCACGAAAGTAACTTATATCGCATAATGAAAATTCATTCGTTTTGATGCCAGTCGAGCAAAATCATTGAAACCTTGAAAAGTCCAAATTATGCACCGTTTTAATAATTTTATTTGACTTGTATCAAAGGGAATAAACTTATAATATTCAATATTAATTACATTCACGATAGTCTAACGTTTTATAAAGTATAAACTGAAAAGATTGAGAAAATAAATTACATTTTTTTATGTCGCTTATCCCTGTAGCTGTCGACATTACACCCAAGTGTAAAGAATCATTTCTATTCAAAATTGAGCGAGAGGAAGACTTAGTTTAGAAGCAGACGAGAAATTTTTGATGCCGACTACGAGAGACACCCTTTTTATCGAATGTTCTCAATGAACCTGCAGTTCACGGATTACCATCTAATAGTAGGGGCGTGCAGTTAGTATATAAACATATATCTTGAAGAAAAAAAATTAAACTTAATATGTCTGAATATGATACAAAAAATGCGATAGAAATATATATACTAACTGCTCGCTGTTGAAAGTGTAAATAGTTTTATGTTATATATATATATATATATATATCAATGTTATAGCATAATTTACAGGCGTATCTATCAATGACGTAACAATGTACATCTAACCTAACTACTTAATTTCCACGAATTACAAAGTTTTATAGATTGAACACATTATTTTATCATTTTGCAATACGTTTAGTTTAGAATTTCATATTTCAATTAATAAAAGAAATACAATAAAAGTATCGTCTAAGCTCTCTCCTTTAACAATTTGACAGCCAATCACAGACGCAGTACGTCGCGGGATGTTTTGTCGGGACGCTGATCACGTACTCAAGACGTTACCAACTTTCATACTGCTTGGTTTAAATCCACGGACTCTGCGCGCCCTGGACCCTCGCGCGGTCCACACTGCGTGGCGAGAGCACAAGGCTGCTGGGAAGGCACTTCCTCAAGAAGATACCAAGCTCCCAAAAGGAAGGAAAGTTAGCAACATTGTGCCGATAGTATAAAAATAGAACTGGGAAACGCGGGCGCGAAGAAACTGTTTTTTTCTGCCCGGACTGTAACGTACCTCTGTGTTATTATCCCTGTTTCAAAATATATCACACAGGTAAGGATCAAACGTCCTTTTCATAAAAATTGTTAATAATTATTTATGTTCGTGTTTTTTTGTTGTCGTTTTTTAGCCACATTGGAGATTGACTTTAAAAAAATATATATACATGTCTTTTATTTTTATCCTCAAAAAATGTAGAATCATAAATAAACAAAGAATTATGCATGTATCACAGATAGATTTTTTTTACTTACTTTCTTTTAACTCATTTTTAAATTCAGTGGAAAATTTTTAAGATTGTTTTGCTGTTAATTTTTCCCAAAAAAAATAAAAAAATAAATAAATAAACACACAAATACACACACTCACACAAACTCACTATTGGACATGTTTTTTGTTATTTTTTTATCGATTGTATATATGTGTTTTTTTGTAATTGGCCCAAAACTCTGTAGGTACATCAATTATTGTATTTTTTTCAAGATTGATTAATTATATGGCTGTAAGAAAACCAATAAATGAAAATAAAATAAAATAAACTCGTGGCGTCTGCTTGCTTGGTTGCCGTCGAAAAATTTTTGGATCGATTTTTAACCCTTTTCCCGTGATCCAATCGAGCTGAAACTTTGCAAGTAGACTCGTGGCGACGATCAAGAAGACGGATCAAATTTTCGTTAAAAAAATGAATCATTATAGTATAATTTTGGATTTTTAGATATTTTAATGGTTTTTTTTTAAATTGGAATTATTACAAAAGTTTGATTACTACCAACGGCGGCCTAATAACGTCACGGAATATTTAAAATTTGAATTACTCCGTCGGTAGGTATAATAGATACTTCACTACGAATTTCGAACATTTATGACAACATGTAATTCACAGATGACAGCACACTTCGGTTTTTTTGGGAAGAAATCAAATAATAAAGAGATATTTTTAGAGATTTCTGACATAGATATTTGTCCAGACATGTTTCATTTTCAGTCAATGAATTATTTAATTACATGATGGTAAACTTACTTTACAAAGAAAGGGATTAAAATAAAAACTTGGTTTTTATGGGTTAGTTTTTTATAAATCTTACAATGTCGGCAAAAATCGCCGGCATACCATAGAAGGTGCACTATGAAACAGTCGGCGGTAAAAGTGTTGTAATAACATATTTGCAAATAAGAGTATTTTATACTTTTATATAATCAACCCCAGTTTTTAGAAAAATGCAAAGAATCATGCATTCGTTTAAAAATTCGCTAGCTTCAAACTGCATTAACTGGGCATTTATGGATTTTTAAAATATATGTTGACCTAGATTATTCTTTGCACTTAAATCAATAAGTATAAAAAAAAATTGTAAATTCAAGGCCCAACAATACAATATTTGGTTATGTTTTGGTCTCTCCGGCTCAAGTAATGCAGAGCCTGCAGCGCCCTGTCCGAGGGTGAAGCGAAGTGTACCTGGAAATTGTGGGCCGGGCGAGGGGGGGCACCGGGCTGGCGCGCAGCTGCCATCGGTGTTGCACGCGGGCAAGGGAAACAGTGGAACGCGCATTGCGGCTACTAGTAGTCAGAAGAGGAGACTCCGCGTCTCGGAACAACAAAATATATAATGGCCACCGCAGCGTTTCAAATTATCTAAATAATCGTTTATCAATTTTGATTCATATACTTAATAAAAATTAACTTTGTTTCCACCACTTTTGTTTTGGAAAATATCAACATGTTTCAGAGTCCGGATACAATTGTTTACTGATAAATTAAAAATCGAAGTGTAAACAATCAAAATATAAAAATTATGTATGGGAAATTAGTAATAATAATATACAGTTTGTTCAAATCTTTAATATAGACGACTTATTTGTGTGATTTATGTGATTGTGTATATCTATATTTTAAGGATAACTTACACTAATAATTTTTGTCTATAACATTTCATCAAATGTATAGCGAAGATTGTAATGGTTAACTTTCCTGCAATTTCGACCAATTCAGTACTAATACATATCTCCTTGCAGGGTCCATCATCAGGGATGACGATGGTGACATATATGTTGCTGGTTGTGATCAGCGTGTAGTTCATACAAGCAAAAAATTCTTAAAACCTAAGGGCAAAAAAGCTGCGTTACTTAAGATTTTGGGAAATGAATATTAATTAAGTATCTAATAAGATAAAATAAAACACTTTTATCTTTTATCAATCTAATCTAATACGCCGAACCAGAGAGTGATTACTTTCTACCAAAATATATTGAATAATTGCTATCTCCTGAAAATATCACGTGATTCTAGCAGTTGTCACAAGAATGGATATCGCAATTTCCTGTTGACGCTTCTGTTTAGAATTAAAAATTATTTGTTGACGAGGAAACTTGAATATTTGACCCACTTCAGAACCAATAATCGCTCTCAAATATCGTAGACAGACGTATTTCTAATGATAGTACATTAATTATTGATAAATTTTACAAAGTTACTATCATTATTTAAAAAAAAATTAAAATGCCCAAGCATTTTTTTATCGGATATTGTACATGCCGGCGACATCTGTCGTGTTGCTTTAAATGTTACGTTTTTAATGGCGAGGGAAATTTCCGAATTTAAAAGGGACATATACAAGGTGTACCGGGGCTAGTCCGCAGTACTCTGGATCCCTGTTTCAAGACAGGATGCAGACAGAGGCAAGACTTACACTGACGATAGACCACCATATTTGATGTTTACTTCCCCAAGATTCAAAGACATATTTATATGCCTGTGAAATTACTTAATTAATTTATATTTATGACTTTCGCAATTTCAGATGAAACATTTGGAAAGGAGTCGTGAATATACGTGGTGTAATTAGTGGGACACGTTGAGTGAGGGCAATGTGGAGTAAAAGAGATACATAAATAATCGTCATTAGAGACCCGAGACAGGAAGCAGAAAGTGCATCCTGTGTTTTTATGTTTACATAAACAATTGTGCAATAATGACAAATAAACATCAATATTACGTCACACGTACACGGATTGTAATGTTGGATCTCCAAGATATCTGGGTGCTCTTAAAAACGATCTGTTTATTTGACGCGTTTAAAAAAATACTTGGGTCTTGCAAGTTTTGAAATAATTAAGAAAAGATTAAACTTCTTGAATGAACGATTAATAACTTTGTGGTGACATATTAAATAATTAAATAAAATGCGACCTGGTGTACACCACTCAATATTTATTTTCTTTATTCAATATGAATAAACCCCCCTACGAGTTTCGGAAACTATGTATTTTATTGGAAAAGGTACGTAGATGATGGGATCTGTGCTTGGACTGGAACACTAAGACAACTCCAAATGTTCCTCAATTTTTTAAACAAACTTCACAAAAAACATTACATTTACATTAGAAATCGGCCATAATTATAGCATTAATTTCTTAGATTCAACGTTGTCTATTGTAAACAGAAAATAGAATTTAACATATTTCGAAAATATCCTTTTACAAACATAGTGATTCACAATACGTCTAACCATACAATTGCACAGAAAGTTTCAATATTATTGATTACCCCTTCATCTACCAAAAATTATAATAACGAATTAAGTATAATTAAACAGATAACCACAAATATCGGATAACTACAAACTAATTGATAATATTTCAAACAAAAAAATTAAGAAAAAATATTACTTGCCTTATTTACACCCTCAACAAAATTATACCAACAAAAGAATAAAAGAATAAAATAAGAAATTATCGAAATAATCAAAAATATTAACCTGAATAACAATATAATAAATAGTCAAATTCAATTCCCAAGCAACCCTATTGTTTACTTTTTTCCAATTAAAAATAAAATTAATAAACCAAAGTTGACAATCCCTTAATTATTCCCTAACACCCCCCCCCCCACTTCTATTTACTCCGCCTACTCTCCACCCCCCTAGATAATTTGTCTATATAATGATCATTTTATTTGGTATACATTATATCCTCCTGATGAAGGGAACTTCGTTCCCGAAACTTGTAGGGGTGTTTATTCATATTGAATAAAGAAAATAAATATTTAGTGATTTAGTGGTGTATACCAAGTCGTGTTTTATTTTATTATTAAAGGTTAAACTATCTACTTTTTAAAAGATTAATGTCTTTGTAAAAAAGCCACACTTTATCGCAATAAGACGTTTTTACTGAAGGGTTATACAACACCTTGAGACATCAAAATACATTAAAATTAAATGTGTTCGTTTTCCGTAACTGCGATATAAGAATCATTTTGTACGGCAAACATTTGAACATTACGTAATGCATTTGACGGATAATTTTCGTTTATCAATAAAAATATTGGTGTCAAAAAATTCCGACTTATCTTATCTGCTCCAGGCCTCAGACCTGCAGATGATATTTCAATCAAAACAACTCAACAGGTACTTGTTTTGGAGATAGCGAGAAACATCGCGTTTGTTACTTTTCATATTTATGCTATACTAATATTACACTTTATCATTCCGAAGTATTGTAATTAAACGTGACCAATGAGCATTTGTAATCGATATGGAATTGATTGAATTAAAATAACATATTTTTCCTGTACGCCAGATTCTTAAATTCTTAATTTTTAATAAATATTTGCATGTCAGCAAAAAAGTATTTTACTGTACTTATTCATACCCTTGGCAGGCTCAAAATTCTCTCCCAATTCACTGTGACATAACAATGATCCACTCCCTACTTCTTCCCCTGCTTGAGTGTGCTGATGTGTGTTATCTGGATGTCAATGAAGAGCATCCAACAAACTGGAACGCATTCAAAACGTTTCATCTTCAACATGTCTTCCGCACAGTCGTTGACCGACAGTCTGACAGCGTCATGACATCCAAGTTTCATCTCTACTTGCTGTATATCTTCTTTTCAATCCTCACTCACCTCGGTACCTGCATTCTTAATTCTACTTTCTAGACGATTCTGAACGTCCATAAAATAGAAATATGTATTCAAAAGTAAATATCACACATTTTTTTGGTTTTCTCTTAAAATTCGTTATTTTATTGTTATCCCTTAAATCCCCTGGTATTTTCCTGTATAATTTCATTCCACTGTACTTGATAGAAGTTTGCGATCTTTTTTCTTTCTGAACACTTATCTTATTTCATCTTTTGTTCTTGTACGGTGGTCGCATTCGTGTTGGTTTTTTAATTATTTTTTCTAAAGAATTCAAATGTTGTAATAAGCGTTTTTCAAATTTTACATACAAATTATACAGAATCACAGTTTGACATATTAGAAATTCTGGAAATAAGAAAATATGTTAATAGTAAATTAAATTTGTCGTCTTGTTAGTAGGTACTTCATTATTATTCATTTTCCATATATATTTTTATGGTCTATACTTCGATTTAGGATTTTTAATCACGAACGGGCCATGTGCTCTGAAACATGTTGATATTTTTCAATACAAAAGTAGTGAAAACAAAGTTAATTTTTATTAATTGTATTAATAATGTCACCATTATTTTTATTAATTGTATTAATAATGTATACATAATCAAAATATTATAAAAGTTTTCAATAAATAAGTGGTGTTTACAATGTTTATTTATATAAATTACAGTTTTATTCGTTTATCTCAGAATGTACTAAACGTCACATAGGCTATTTTATATACACAGCGACGATATATACTAGATTGTTACATCTAATAAAAGTAACACTGATACATTACCAGTAAGATAACAAATGAATGTGTAAAATAATAGTATATTGCTAAATCACCATAACATAAAACAAATATAACAAAATTAACGTAAGTAGTACCTAGTAAAATTAAGTAGTGTAGCTTGTTGGTCTTGTGGTTAGAACTCTCACCTCGTGATCCAAAGTACGCGGGTTCGAACCTCACTCCAGACCAGCGAGTAAGTCCTATTTTCATAGCACAAGTGTTTATCTTAGTTTGAAAATAGTAAGAATATTGATGTGACACATATTCCGCGTTCGTATCTATATTTAAATAAAAATTTAATAAAAAACTTACCTTGTGCCTCTTGTGGTACATAACATGTACATGTTGTGTCCACTGGCTGTCTGCATAATAAAAGCAAATTAAAGATGTAAGAGGTAATTAATATATATAATGTAAAGATGGAGCACCCCAAAAAGAAAACAATTTTTCGATAAAAAATTAATACAATGAATATGCATTTAATATGCGTGTAATTTTATGTTATAAATATATTAATTGTAACGAACCTTGGAATCATATATTCTTCTTCTTGTGCCCTATCTGCTCAACGGAGTCGGCTGTCTGCTGCCATCATCACTACAGTGCGGCAGCAACACCTCCGCAGCAGGCTGGCCAGGGTGCTCTCCTTCCTCCGAGGCCCGACTTCCAGCAACCTTTCCCTGCTTTACGAAAACCACCATGGATTAATTGATTGCTTAGTGAATCTGCATTGTCGTCAAGAATACGTATGTATGCAAAATTTCAGCTCGATTGGACGTTGGAAAACGGGTGAAGTACCGATTTGAATATTCCGCCCAGACAAACAGGTGAAGCTAATCTAAGCGCGGTACCAATAGATAAATAAGATATCCAGACTCTTCATTCTATAGGTATTATTTATTTGTACACAAATATATGAGTATGCTGGCAGCAAGCTTATTGACATTTGTTTTCATTGTAGCTTTTGTTTTTTTAATAAACTGTGTTTTTAATAAACTCTATTTGTCTGTGTGCTTGTTGTGGTGGAAGCTTATAATTGACTTTTCACCAACTTCCGACTAGTAAGAGCTCTGAAACTTTCAACATTTATGTAAAGTGGACGACCGTACACGGTTAAATCATTTTCGACAGGACTTGATCATTATTTCGATTTAAATTAATAATGTTCCATTATTATTGAAAATTGAAAGTGCCTAGTAGCTTCGAGATTAATAGATAATTGTATGAAAAATGTTTAAATTTCAATTTAGTCGGCTGGTTCAGTCTTGACATAAGGCGGCGGAGTGAAATTTCGAATTGTGTAAATTAGGGTTATGTTACATTTATATTTCTGATATCCGAGGATAACACATGTCATATAAATGAGCAATGGCGGAGAATGTTATGCATAAATAACATTTCAGATAAAGTAACTAAAAGTTTTCCAGGTAACATACAAGCCGCGTTTTATACTAAAAATTGCTCGGGCAAACTTATAATTAACTCCAAAGACAAAGTCGACCCGCTAAATAATTACGGTATTTATAAACTAATTTGTAATAAGTAGGTATTCGGCATTATATCTATTTTAATGTTAGAGAAAAGGAACACATTAGATGATTTCTGAATTCGCGAACCGTGTTTTAGAAACAGGTCACACGTTTAAAAAGGAAAACGGTATCGAGATTCTACACGTAAATAATAGAGGCCTTAGATTAGATAACTAAGAAATACTAGAAATAAAAAATGCCTGAACACTAAAGCCAATATAATTAATAACCAAATTAATAATGTGAATAGCCCATTACTTGACTCATTCCCCATTTCGGCGTCCACTTCTCAATTACCCCCACCATAGCTGTAACCGTGCCCCGTTCAAAAATTTTTTTGCTAGAATGGGTAATGTATAGTTACTTTGCGTTTGTCCTGATAAGATACAGTGTTATCGTAACCGGTAGACGTAGATTCACTGCTTAATTGGTTAATACAAAGTTGTTTAATTAAAATTTATAATACCTACTTTATAAATAAAAACAGTTTGATAAAAATATCGTACAACATAGTTATGTGGCGGGTTCAAAGAGTGTTGATGCGCAACATCCGCAGGATTTTCTGCAACTAGCCCCTCCCACTCGTGCGCCATTCCTCCACCTTCTCGCGGTGCAACTGTACCCCGCGTTAAAAACATGTATTCCAAAAAAAAATGAATGCACTAGTTGCCAGTAGACTCAGTTGGCGTTCGCCGTCTAATTTGCAATGCACACAATTCGCGCATCTCCAACACGTGGATTGCTTCGAACAGGGACCGCGTTTGTGTTTCAGGATGGGATCGCTGTTTGCGGCGGTGACTGCCGAAATGTGTTGCTGACCCGCAGGAGGAAACAGGAAGCCGCTCCCTAGCTCCACACTCGCCGGCTCAGCAAGCGGCTCGTGTCGGCCGGCCCCACTCGGGGGAGGCTACCCCCTCTAATTATTCGTAATTGTAGTAGATCTGAGGAACGCATGTCGCGACGCCAGAAAGAGACTGCGTGACAGAGAGAGAGAATGTATAAAAAGGCGCGTGAATGTCGAGTCGAGCCTCTTTTACTACCATTGTTATCCAGACCGTATCTTACTGTATAAACGATTGTCTAAACCCTTATTGTTACCAAATAAATACTTACGAGAACGAAGTCTTTACTGGTGGAAGCAACCTCATCCCGAAACAAGAGTATGACAGTAATCAATAACAATCATGTTTTTAACAAGAAGTTCACGACTTTGGTTTACCATACCGGAGTCGCCTTTACACGTAGACCAATAAAATACGCATAAAAAATTAACTCATAGAAACATCATTTTTATAATAAACCAGCTGTAACCCATCAGAAATGAAGGTACTTCTACAAGCTAGTTTCTACAGAATAAGTATTTACAGTCGATACCCGTGAAATAGTAGAAACTAATCTTCTGTGTATAGTTTTCTGGGATATTCTGCCGTGTACATGTGACCTCTCTGGCCGACGTTTCGGATGCCATTGCAGCTAGCTACTTTATGTAGGTAAACTGCTCTTTATAAACCACTTCGTCTCTGTGAGACTTGTATAATTTAGTTTAATTGATAATTATCCCCCTGTGAAGAAACTCCGTAATTGTGTTCCCAGAATATAAACTTGATTGTAGATAATGTACTCGTTGTTTAATGGTCAATTTTTGATCTTATGCATTTGTATCTTATGCAACTAGCCATTATATTTATGTATTATGCAACCGGCCCGGCGTCGCCCGGTACACTTTTGTTCACGTGTTCGTCATATCTTTTCAAATACGTAATATAATGATTTAGTGCACAGGAAAATTTGATCTGCGCGAAATAGTTCAGGTTAATTAGATGTTTAATTTGATAAGGATTAATAGTGAATCGGCCAAAATTGTTGAAAAGTATACCATTATATTCTAGCTATTTGATGAAATTTTATAGACAAAAAAGGTTGGTCTAAATTATCTTTAAATGTAAGATTTATTGTGACGATGCCTTTTTTATAGGTCATTTCATTTTAGACAATTCCTTCCCTACACGATTTTTTTGCATCTCTAACGGGTTAGGCAGCGTTCTCCATGAGAGCGCTTAAGCGGAAAGTTTTTTCCCCGACATGATTCACAAATCCCTTTAATGCTAGGCTTCTACATAATCTTCTTCTCTTCTTCTTCTTCCCAGAGCTTCAGTCAGGTATCCTCCCGGCTGCGTCAGTTCAACTTCCCGCACACGTGTATCGGTATTCCATAAGCTTTTACTTTAAACACATTCACAGAAGAATTATTTGTTAGAAGAATTAGAAGTTTATTTGTGAAGAACTATTATGTTCAAAAATCTAGAACACTGTGATGCATCTTCCGCCTCTGTTAGAATTTACACCCTTATCCTCTGTTTCTTAATTCATCTAAGCATTATTTTTTTCTAAGGGACTCTTATTGTACTTATACAAGCAATTTTCCGAGTTCATTGCCCTGAAGGGCTAAACAAACTATGGGGTAAAAAATATGAAATCGGGAGAAAATGTGAACTATATGTCTTTCTGCCTGATTGGTTGACCTGCACACAGATTTGTATGGACGCAATCTATTTTGAAAGGCCAATCATCAACATAATACCAATCATCAACATATAGCAACCTAAAATTCCCACTCAGGTGCATTTGTATTTAAAAGGGTTTTACTTTAACACATTTTTTTATAATCTAAAAATGATAGAGACCTAAAAAGTATATGGATAATATTTCACATGATAACTGGTTATATTATAATAATATAGTAATAATTAGCACACAAAGCAATTTGTTATATTTGGCATTTTTGGCACTTCTATTTTGAAATAGATAGAAGTCAGTTATTTGATATACATGAGAATTAATAAATTTCAATGCCTTGAAGGCAAGATTTGGCTAAGGGGCTAATTTAATTTTGAAACCAAAATTTTACAATTGAAGTGAAGACATAATATCCTTAAAATGGGATGAATAATAACACATTTCCACATTCATATCCATGCCAAGATGTGAGTTTAATACTATTAATTAATTATATATTTTTTGGCTTTAAATATTGATTCATAATGTAATGAACATGAAAACAAATGAATTTTGCTATTTTTAGTGGTATTCTTTAATTTATGAAAATGTTCTATTCACCCCATCGATGCGCAATGGGGTAATAGTAATGGAGTGACTGGAAACATGTTATGGGGTTGAATGGAAACAGTTTTCAGTTAAAACAATTCATAAATTAACACAATTTAAATAAAAATGGTACAAATGTACAATTTTCAATAAGTTAGTATTTAGAGTAATTTAACAAAGTTATTTAAGGTTTAATCAAAATATACGAAAATTATTAAAATTGAAACAAAACGCATGAGTAGGTACGCTTCAAATATCACTTACTTCTCGGATCAGGCATATAATTTCGAGAAATGGATTTTTATCAGTAATAAAAATCCATAACACAGGGATTATTTCAACAATACAAAAGGATTATTTTAAAATAAAAAATAATGTTTAAAGAAACACAAATTAATAATATAACTTGTATTTAAAAAGGAAAAATGTTTCTACGAGTATTGACCCCACTTCTTGTTTCCATTCACCTCAATGATTTTAAAATATGACAAATTAACTAAAAGGTAATCACAAACTTCATGGAGATTGTTTAGGTTGTAATTTCATTTAAATTATCTCGCACTTTCATATTTTAAAGAAGTAAGTTTCGACTCTATATAAAATGCAGACCTCTGTAACTGATATTTAACTCGAAATATTTCAAACTATAAGGAACTTTATGATATTATTACCATTGGGTAAAAATATTATTGAATGATGCAAAATAAAACATATGAAAGTACTTACATTTTTCTTAAGTAGTGTAAGACGCCTTTATAGTTCTTACCGAGAATTGTTTTTATCCACTTTCCAGTTTCTATAGGTACACCGGTAATTATGGTACGTATTTACGGTATACCCGGATATCGGGAAAATATTCCAAAAAGAACTTGGTTCAGTATCACACAGATGTCTCAAGAATATTTACTAAACAAACTTGGCTATAATCAATCAGTTATCCATGTTATAATTATCGTAACACAGATGTCTGAATAATATTTAAAAAACTTTTCTTATTATTACACAGATGTCTTGAAAATAGTTAATTTTTATCAAACTTTTTATGATATTTTATAGAACCACCACTTGAGTTTATTTCGCCTCGATGCCCCAGGCTGACGGAAATTTTATCAAGAACATACAATGTTTATCTTTAGATTGCTAAATTCAATACCGTTGAATGTTCAGTTGGCAGTCATTTGCTGGTGCAAAATTTTAATTTAAATATGTTTGTACTACACACACAATAACTCAATTATTGATCACAACTTATAATTTTAAGACAGTTATTAATTATACCTGATGATGAGAGGGACGACTCCTCTTAAAACTTTGATAGTGATACATATAAATCAAATATTGTGTACAAAATATGCATGCGAAATTATTATTTTTTTAAATGATGTTAGCAACTGAATGTTAAATCACATAACAGTGTGAAAAAAAATATGGAAAAATGACAAAAATGGGAAATTATTGGATATATTTTTAGGAGAAGAGTGGCGGATAAATTACCTTGGTTATTAATAATAATATGTCAATTCTCGCGGTCACACCGATGTCTCGTAGCTGGGAGAAAAAAATTGGGAGAGCCTTCTTCATACAACTTGGAATAGAAAATATTCTTTACTCGTTGGGTGAAACGTCAACAGTTGCAGAGATATGCAACAAACAGTAACTTATATGGAATATTCTAAATTCATTCACTTCAATACAAGTCAAATAAAACAACAATAATCTTACAAATGTTTTAAAATCATTTTATTCGTCTTGTATCAAAGCGAAACAATTTTTTATATTCAATATAAATTACTTTAATGACAGTCTATCAATCCAAAAGATTCGGAATAATTTTCTTGAAAATATATTTGTCACGCAGGGTTTTATCAAATTAATATTCATGTGGTATTTTCCGTTGTAATATTTAGTACAAATATGATTATTGCAGTATAACTTAAAATGTATCTTTACTTATATAAGTATGTTCTGAGAACACAATTACTGGATTTGTCTACTGCGGAATTATTATTTAATTGAGATAAATTATACAAGTCTCTCAGAGACGAAGCTGTTTATATGAACAACGTGTATGGAAATCTTATATACGATGGCCCAAGGCTTACAACCAGTCCGAGCTGACTCAAAGTCAGTCTGCAGAATGCAACGTTCACCAATTTCATTGTAAGATTGTAAGCCCTGGGCCATTGTGTGAAACACTTCCATACACTCATGTAAATAGCTTCACCTCTGTGAGACGTCTTTAATTTTCTTAATTAAAAATTATCAGTTTAAAACATAGAAATTGTCTCAACGTGAATGTGGCGGCAAACGTATCGAGATGACGTATAATTGACAAGCCCAACATTTATGCCTGACTTATATGACAAGGACACTTGGCTCTTTCAAGCTCTTCTGCTGTAAAATTGCATTTGCATCCTTATCATAACTTGACCAAAGACCGCAGATAAACATCTTATATATTATTCTGTATAATGTCCTATTTCTCTGGCGATAACCAAATGGTCGTCATGTTTTCTAGGATATTGATCTATCGCAGAATGTTTCCATAAATTATCAATACCATAATCGTTCCAAAAACACAAAAAATGAAATTGTACAAATGATTTTTTTTTAAATATATTTTTATTTTAGTATTTAAGAAATAATATATTGCATAAAAATATATCATACATTTACTTTTTTTAATGATCAAGTCACTTTCAGAATAAATAAATCGTTGTTTAGATTTTCTTACATGAATTTTATTTTTTCTACAGGCAAGTATGTTTT
>JADDOH010023134.1:0-99257 GCA_016648135.1 Agrypnia vestita | reverse complement strand
TAGTGATGGGTCCGCTCTGTACTCACTAATACAATGTAGTACTACACTACATTGAAGTGCACACTTCGCACATTTTGATGTGTAGTGCACACTACAAACTACAAACACCAAAGTTATTGAAAGTATAAACTTCAAATAGTACACTTCATTTCAAAGCGAACACTACAAAGTACATACACTTCAAAGTTATCGAAAGTAAGAGAAACACATTTTAAATAGTGTATTTTTTACGTGAAAGTTTTGGAAAGTTGATGTAGATATATGAAGAAATCTTTGGAATCTGTAACAACCCCCCCCCCATGGTTTGAAAAATTTGAAGAAATCTGGCTGGCGACCTTTTTTTTTTTTTTAGCTGACAAAATTTTTTTTGGGAAAAAAATACTTCATTTCCTTTAAAAATTTAAAAATTTACTTCAGTATTACTTCATTTCATTACTTCACTTCAATTACTTCACTTCAATTACTTCACTTCAATTACTTCACTTCAATTACTTCACTTCACTTACTTCACTTCATTTACTTCACTTCATTTCGTAGTACTGCAATTACTTCACTTCAAGTAGTTTTTACTACAATTGTAGTGTACACTTTGTAGTCTTCAAATTGGTGAACGTGTGTGTGTTGTAGTCTTCATTTTGAAATGAAGTTTTTCCCTTCGCTAGTCGATGGGGAAGGGTGATTCACACACCGATAATATTTTGACGTTGAGGTATTAGTTTGACAGAATTACGGATTTTCAGGATTTCGGCTGAAGCGATTCTATCAAAGGTAAAATTGATTATTGATTATATACCCCTATAGATATTGATTTGATATTAAATTAAAATATAATCTTCAGAAATCTTAGGATTTATTCTGTTAGCGAAAACTGTAAATTTGATACAATTTGAAACATTATTTATGAATATAAAAAAGATTCAACCGATGTAATGAATTTTTGTCAGTGGATATGGTGGTTGACAGAGGACGCGGACACCTCGTGACCTGGAAATGGGCTCTCTCCCAACAGATCCAATTACCTCGCGCAACTGTTGACAAGTGTTTGTTGAAAAATAATCTTCCAGTAATTTCCGGCCGCTGGAAGTGGAATCCTTTTATCTCGGAGACAGGTTAGTTTCCGAGACGTCAGCTGTAACACTGACAAATAGCTCTTCAACTGCTCGAGCCATTAGAGTAACAAAAGAATGGCGCGTTTTTAGTGTGTTTTTTGAACGACTTTTTAGACACCCGTTGTTCAATAATTCAGTACCATCCGAGACTGCGAGCAGTAGGACCTAATGATTAAAATTTTCCAAAGAAAACCATTAAACAAGGCATCTAAACTTTTATAAGTTCTTTCATGTAGCTCAAATTATTACAATTTTGAAATATCCTTGGATTTTATTTTTTAAGAATTCATTAATGACAATTTATATGATAATTGCCTCAAAAATGCCGGTAGTATTGCGTGTGTTTCCATTGTGCCAGCACAAAAAAAACAAATGGCGAAATCGTATAAAGTAGCGAGAATCGTGGATTGTTTTAAAATAATATTTAACAGATAATATTTAATGTGTAGAAATATCGTATACGTAAAATAAAAATGGTCACTTATAAAAATAATGTACTTAATATTTATACACATTTATTAATTTTTAATATACGTATTTGTGTTTCAAATTGTTTGTAAATTTCGCCAAATCTTTTTTTGTTTATGTACTGGTAACCCAGCTGGCCAGCTGTCAGACTTTTAGTTTGAAGAATGTTAGTGAATGAAATCAATCAAGTCTCAGATTTTAGATTACGGAATACGTGCAGTACATATATTCACGTCTTTCAGGTTAGAATTTTGTGTTTCGGAAGTGATAAAAATAAAAACTCTTTGAAATTGTATTTGATAGATCTTTCTCTAAATTTATTGCAAGAATATCCTAAGGAATAAGTGGCTGAACTGGATATTACCAACAGCATTTTTGGGATTTTTTTTTTTTTTTGTAACACGTAAAGTCGAGTGTTCCGATTTCAAAAATGATATTTATATGCGGCGCAAAAGTTTATTTAAAAAGATATCACAGTTCAAAGTTTCATAACAGTTAAAATTTTCGTTCACACAAATCGTTACAAATCTGACAGTTGCATGTTTTGTAACACGTAAAATCGAGTGTTCCGATTTCAAAAATGATATTTATATGCGGCGCAAAAGATTATTAAAAAATTATCACAGTTAAAAGTTTCATAATTTCGTTCTCACACATCGTTACAGATCTGACAGTTGCATGTTTTGTCTATGACATGAATGACGCCTTGCCGTAGACAGCAGATAAATATTGATTGAATTGTTTGACTTTATCTATGGATTCACCTTGTGTGGTGAAGTAAGTACTAAAAGGCAAGAAAACATTACGCTGCATTACACATACGGTTTTAATTGAACAAGTAATTATATTAAACAAGTTTTTCACGAAATATTCAATAAATACTTTATTCAGTCAACTACAGAATAAGTCATAAGTACCATCTCCCCGGGAATTTGGCTCGTTACATGTTTATAAAAAGGTGTAAAGAGTTATACGTGGATCGAGCCGATGAATTCCTACGATTAGCCGCCAAATTGTATAACCCCCTTTTTTAGGTTAGGTTTGGTTAGGTTAGGTTAGGTTAGGTTAGGTTATGTTTGGTTAGGTTAGGTTATGTTTGGTTAGGTTAGGTTGGGTTAGGTTAGGTTTGGTTAGGTTAGGTTAGGTTAGGTTAGGTTAGGTTAGGTTGGGTTGGGTTAGGTTAGGTTAGGTTAGGTTAGGTTAGGTTTGGTTTAGTTAGGTTAGGTTTGGTTAGGTTAGGTTAGGTTTGGTTAGGTTAGGTTAGGTTAGGTTAGGTTCGGTTAGGTTAGGTTAGGTTAGGTTAGGTTAGGTTAAGTTTGTCAGGTTAGGTAGGTTAGGTTAGGGTAGGTTAGGTTAGGTTAGGTTTGGTTTGGTTAGGTTAGGTAGGTTAGGTTAGGTTTGGTTAGGTTAGGTTAGGTAGGTTAGGTAGGTAGGTTAGGTTAGGTTTGTCAGGTAGGTGAGGTTAGGTGGTTAGGTTAGGTTAGGTTTAGTAGGTTAGGTTTGGTTGGGTTAGGTTAGGTTAGGAGGTTAGGTTAGGTTTGGTTAGTTAGGTTAGGTTAGGTTAAGTTAGGTAGCGTAGGTTAGGGTTAGGTTGGTTAGGTTAGTTTGCTTAGGTTAGGTTAGGTTTGATCTCTCTCTTTTCTCCCTACGGGGGGGGGGGGGAGAGAGAGGAAAAACCGAACCGAAACCGAGCAAACGAACCGAATCCAAACCGAAACGAACCGAACCTAAACCGAACGTGAACCGAACCGAACCAACCGAACCAAACCGAACCGAACCGAATCCGAAGGGTTCCCCCCCCGAACCTAACCAAAACCGAACGAACGAAAAAGAACCGAACCGAACCAAAAAGAACAGAACCGCGAACTGACAACAAAAACAGGAACCGAACCGAACCGAACCGAACCTAAACCGAACCGAACCGAACCAAACCTAACCTAACCTAACCCTAACCTAACCAAAACCAAAACCTAACATAACCTAACCTAACCTAACCTAAACTAACCTAACCTGAACCAAACCTAACTAACCTAACCTCCTAACCTACCTAACTAACCTAACCAAACCTAACCTAAATTACCTACCTAACCTACCTAAACCTAACTAACCGAAACCTACCTAACTAACCTAAAACCTAACCAAACCTAACTAACCTAACCAAACCTAAACTTAACCTAAACCAAAACTAACCAAACTAACCTAACCCAAAATTAACCAACCCAACCGAACCTAACCTACCTAACCAACCTACCTAAACAAACCTAACCTAACCTAACCTAACCTAACCTAACCTAACCTAACCTAACCTAACCTAACCTAACCTAACCTAACCTAACCTAAAAAAGGGGGTTATACAATTTGGCGGCTAATCGTAGGAATTCATCGGCTCGATCCACGTACAACTCTTTACACCTTTTTATAAACATGTAACGAGCCAAATTCCCGGGGAGATGGTACTTATGACTTATTCTGTAGTTGACTGAATAAAGTATTTATTGAATATTTCGTGAAAAACTTGTTTAATATAATTACTTGTTCAATTAAAACCGTATGTGTAATGCAGCGTAATGTTTTCTTGCCTTTTAGTACTTACTTCACCACACAAGGTGAATCCATAGATAAAGTCAAACAATTCAATCAATATTTATCTGCTGTTTACGGCAAGGTGTCATTCATGTCATAGACAAAACATGCAACTGTCAGATCTGTAACGATGTGTGTGAACGAAATTATGAAACTTTTAACTGTGATAATTTTTTAATAATCTTTTGCGCCGCATATAAATATCATTTTTGAAATCGGAACACTCGATTTTACGTGTTACAAAACATGCAACTGTCAGATTTGTAACGATTTGTGTGAACGAAAATTTTAACTGTTATGAAACTTTGAACTGTGATATCTTTTTAAATAAACTTTTGCGCCGCATATAAATATCATTTTTGAAATCGGAACACTCGACTTTACGTGTTACAAAAAAAAAAAAAAATCCCAAAAATGCTGTTGGTAATATCCAGTTCAGCCACTTATTCCTTAGGATATTCTTGCAATAAATTTAGAGAAAGATCTATCAAATACAATTTCAAAGAGTTTTTATTTTTATCACTTCCGAAACACAAAATTCTAACCTGAAAGACGTGAATATATGTACTGCACGTATTCCGTAATCTAAAATCTGAGACTTGATTGATTTCATTCACTAACATTCTTCAAACTAAAAGTCTGACAGCTGGCCAGCTGGGTTACCAGTACATAAACAAAAAAAGATTTGGCGAAATTTACAAACAATTTGAAACACAAATACGTATATTAAAAATTAATAAATGTGTATAAATATTAAGTACATTATTTTTATAAGTGACCATTTTTATTTTACGTATACGATATTTCTACACATTAAATATTATCTGTTAAATATTATTTTAAAACAATCCACGATTCTCGCTACTTTATACGATTTCGCCATTTGTTTTTTTTGTGCTGGCACAATGGAAACACACGCAATACTACCGGCATTTTTGAGGCAATTATCATATAAATTGTCATTAATGAATTCTTAAAAAATAAAATCCAAGGATATTTCAAAATTGTAATAATTTGAGCTACATGAAAGAACTTATAAAAGTTTAGATGCCTTGTTTAATGGTTTTCTTTGGAAAATTTTAATCATTAGGTCCTACTGCTCGCAGTCTCGGATGGTACTGAATTATTGAACAACGGGTGTCTAAAAAGTCGTTCAAAAAACACACTAAAAACGCGCCATTCTTTTGTTACTCTAATGGCTCGAGCAGTTGAAGAGCTATTTGTCAGTGTTACAGCTGACGTCTCGGAAACTAACCTGTCTCCGAGATAAAAGGATTCCACTTCCAGCGGCCGGAAATTACTGGAAGATTATTTTTCAACAAACACTTGTCAACAGTTGCGCGAGGTAATTGGATCTGTTGGGAGAGAGCCCATTTCCAGGTCACGAGGTGTCCGCGTCCTCTGTCAACCACCATATCCACTGACAAAAATTCATTACATCGGTTGAATCTTTTTTATATTCATAAATAATGTTTCAAATTGTATCAAATTTACAGTTTTCGCTAACAGAATAAATCCTAAGATTTCTGAAGATTATATTTTAATTTAATATCAAATCAATATCTATAGGGGTATATAATCAATAATCAATTTTACCTTTGATAGAATCGCTTCAGCCGAAATCCTGAAAATCCGTAATTCTGTCAAACTAATACCTCAACGTCAAAATATTATCGGTGTGTGAATCACCCTTCCCCATCGACTAGCGAAGGGAAAAACTTCATTTCAAAATGAAGACTACAACACACACACGTTCACCAATTTGAAGACTACAAAGTGTACACTACAATTGTAGTAAAAACTACTTGAAGTGAAGTAATTGCAGTACTACGAAATGAAGTGAAGTAAATGAAGTGAAGTAAGTGAAGTGAAGTAATTGAAGTGAAGTAATTGAAGTGAAGTAATTGAAGTGAAGTAATTGAAGTGAAGTAATGAAATGAAGTAATACTGAAGTAAATTTTTAAATTTTTAAAGGAAATGAAGTATTTTTTTCCCAAAAAAAATTTTGTCAGCTAAAAAAAAAAAAAAGGTCGCCAGCCAGATTTCTTCAAATTTTTCAAACCATGGGGGGGGGGTTGTTACAGATTCCAAAGATTTCTTCATATATCAACATCAATTTTCCAAAAATTTCACGTAAAAAATACACTATTTAAAATGTGTTTCTCATACTTTCGATAACTTTGAAGTGTATGTACTTTGTAGTGTTCGCTTTAAAATCAAGTGTACTATTTGAAGTTTATACTTTCAATAACTTTGGTGTTTGTAGTTTGTAGTGTGCACTACACATCAAAATGTGCGAAGTGTGCACTTCAATGTAGTGTAGTACTACATTGTAGTAGTGAGTACAGAGCGGACCCATCACTACCATCGACACACTTCGCGGCAATTCGGCGGGAGAGTACGTACAGGGCAGCCTTCGTGCTAAACTAATACGCGTGAAGACGAATATCCGACAATAATCACACAACTACGATTAGCTAGTTGCATATTTGCCGATCGTTTCATGGATGTGGGTTATTAAAAGGATCGATGTTATCGATGTTAATAGGCTCTTTATATGCGTCATTTATTGTATATTGTATCTTTACTATATTACGCTATTTATTACGCTCATTTGCCGAACTCATAACGGTTTGTTCACCGGCATTGATGTATACTTTATATCACTACCAACTGTGACAGTAATTTATTATTTTATTCTGATTTCTCTAAAACCTTTAATGCCATTTTTTCTTCGTCTTGTAATGTTAAATATTTTATCGTGAGTTATATTTTTATATTCTCTTCATAACTTTATGTATCATAAAAATTATACCTATATTCAGGTTATTCGTGAGGATTTCTTTGTCTATGTTGAAATACAGTGTAACATTTTCGTTTTTTCTTCTGTGTTCCGCAAATTCATTTTCTTTGTATATATATATATTTTTTTCAATAAAAAAAATACGTGCCAGCTTGTACCGCCCAGTCTCCGAGACGAAAGAAAGGAGCGTCTGTCGTGTACACGCACTTTAACAGATAGAGAACACTTCGCCCCGAATAGAATTGAAGCGGTGACCCCAAAATTAACAGAAAACGTTGGTTCATTAGGGTCATCGTAATGGTATGTAAAGATATTCTCCTGTTTAATTCAATTCTCCGCTCCGGTTGAAGCGGTTATGTGATATCTTAAAGCGTAGCACTTAACCCGAGCGGTCGTGCTGCCTCGCCGCCCGCGTAGCTTAGTCGCGCAGCGAGATTCAGAAATTTCCACACATCACGGGCGGCTCCCAACACTTATCTCTCGTCGCGAGGAGCTTCCACGTACTTCCAGCCCGGACGCAAAAATCTGGAAATTCGTAGGGCTGGAACGTTTAAATAAATGGAAAATAATTTTAATTTAGTTATTTAATTTTCTCCCTCCTACCTATATAATTGAGCAAGTAACAAAATAATAAAACTGTTAACATTTTTACATTAAATGAGAGATAGTGTTAATAGTAAATTAAATATTATAAATAACCAAGTTCTTTTTACAAATAGTTATCTTTAAAATTTGTTTTCATGTTAATACTTAAGTTTTATTCATAAAATATTTTTTATATTTATATTGTCTTTATTTGGATTTTTTATTTGTTAGTAGTATACATTATATCCTGAAACATGTTCAATATACAGGTGGTGAAAAGAAAGTAAATTTTTATTAATTATATTTTTACAATTAATTGGATAATTAAAAATTAGACTCAATCACTCTGGCTATGTCCGTAATATTTATTGTACGCGTGTATATTCGGCGGTCCCTCGATACGAAGATAACATCTGCCATGTTTTATCGTTTGTGTGTCCGAGCGTGGCTATTCTCGAGTCCTATTGTCGAACCGCACACCCTTTCCATAAGTTGTGCTCGTCCATCCGGTGGGCAGAGGGGTTCTGAAGGATGGATCTTCTCCTTTTCTTTCCAGTTTCTTCTTTTCTCGGAAATCGCATCATCCCTATTCCATTCGCTTTTCTCCTGCGCGATGTACCTTTTAAACCATTGCGCCCGATCGTGGGCCGCATGCGTACAAATATGAGTTCATTCCTATGGCAAAATAAAAACAGACGACCCGCCTGAAAACACCAGCGAGGGTTTGTGGTTGGGATTAGAAAATCATACAAACAATAATCTTTTTGATACGCGTCCATCATCCAACATTTAACTCATGCATTACCTATTCAGTAAGTAATTTGGAAATTTTCCCCAAACCCACACTTAATATAATATTTTGCTACATCTTTGACTGTGGGGACACGGTATCGAATGAAAAGTATCGATACTTACTTAACTCATGAGTAGTATCGATAGAAAAGTATTGTATTCATAAAAGTATCGAAACAAAAGTATCGTTACCCCAAGTATCGATTCTTTTTCGGATTAATTACGATTTTTTGTAATCCTGTATAATCCATATCCCACATTACCGATATATTTTCGAATTTTCCGTGAAGATTTTTCATAACCCCGTTTTTAGGGACACGATATCAAACGAAAAGGATCGATTGTTCACTCATGAGTAGTATAGACGGAAAAGAATTGTACTCATAAAAGTATCGAAACAAAAGTATCGATCCCCTAAGTATCGATACTTTGTCGGATTAACTATGATTTCTTTTGTAATCGATAACTCACAGTACCGGTAGGTAGTTTTTCTAAATTTCTATGAAAAATTTTTGTATGTGTATTATCGATACCTCACAGTAGGGATGGGTCGTCCACGTCCGTCCATCGACGAGACGATCAACTAGTTGAATTCGTCAACTAGTTGATCTATTTTCAACTTTATAGATAAAAAAATAAATCTATTATAATTTTGTTTACACCACTTTTTATTGATTTTTTACATGTTTCGGAAACAATGTTCCTTTTCTCAGATTGAGCCTTAAACTAAAGTTGACAAATAATACAGATATATTTATTTATTAATAATGTCACCACAAAGTGAAAGCCTGACTTTGAAAGATTTATTCTTTAATAAATTTCTAGATAACATCTCAAATGTTAAGTATTTTTAAATTATGTATTTATTTATAAATTTATAGATAATAAATAAATGTAAAGGTTTTTGTCATTTTATTTAACTTATATTGAAACGAATGAATTTTTCGTAATCGATTTGAGTTAGTATAGTGATAGTCCAACGTTTTTCAAAAAATAAGTCAGATATATTGAAAAAATTCAAACTTTGATGTCGCATATCTCCATAACTATTGATATTAGGTCATGATAGCTTTCGACTCATAATCAAGGCAGGAATATAGTCCTGCGAGGTTATTAATGTTTTCCATATAACCCTGTACACATGTAATGATATGTACCTAATATATTTTTTTATACACACATTACTGCTTTGTACTTATTTATATTTTACTGCTTACACCTGATATTGTTGTGTATACCTACTTCTTTCTTTATTATATACAGAAAGAAGTATATAAAACAATATGTAAAAGCCTATAATGTGCGTAAACAAATAAATAATAAAATATTTCTTTTTACATATAAGTAGCGGCTTTCCCCGAAACTATATTCCTTCGAACTTCTTTAAATTTTAAAAATTAATATAGCCAACCGTTGAGTTGTTGAGCAGCGTCGCGTCGAACCGTAGACAGTTGACAATCGTCCCGATGTTTAGATAGAACGTCCGCGACGTCCGCGTAACGGAGTTGATGCGTCAACTAGTTGATCGTCTCGTCGATGGACGGACGTGGACGACCCATCCCTACCTCACAGTATCGATTCTTTATGCAAATATTTTGTAAGCCATATAGTATCGATATTTTTTCGAATTTTCTTTGAATTTTTTTTGTAATCCTGTATGATTTTGTCTGTCTGTGCAGCACATACATAATATATGTAATTTATTTACATATCCTTCATATTCATATCCTTCCTCATTATTCATATCCTTCCTCTATATATTATGAGGTGAAGTTCAGATCCTCATGACCTGAGGCCCTCGTCATCACCAGCTAGTTCAGTCGGAGGAGAATGGGACTTAACTTACTCCTTTATTTCAATCTCAGGGTCCTTTCGGTGATGTGCGTACTGAACTCTCTCTCGAGCCGCTTCAGGTGCCTCTCATATTAACAATTTCAATTTGCAACAGATTAACAAAGATGGGTTTACATAACCAAACATTTTGTGCAGTCAACATGAGCATTTATTCAATAAATTTAAACAGACAAGTAACTGTGCCGCTGAAGGCAACCACATCCAATTTACCCGATGATATTTTACTAAGATTATTTCACTACTTATAATTTAAAATAAACTGGCCGTTCCCCGACACTGTAGACCGCGGCCGCTCAATTTAAAAGGAGAGCAACATAACCTACAATTTGAGAATTCTACTGGCGGTAACGCCATCGCAAATGTCGTGGACCGGGGAAATTCATGACACTAAAGATTTACATTTAAAATGCATTAGACACAATAATGATACATATTAACGCATCGGCATGATGCTCAAAATATCCTTATTGATGGATTATTCACTGATGCTGCATATTTCTTCCAACCCTCGGCGCTTTATAAAACTCTACATTATGCCGCGACGTCTCGTGAGGCTGAATGGAGTGAAAGCTATTTGAGATGAGACTGAGATCAGAGAATACCAATTTCTTATGCGTGCGAACTGCATCGTCCAGAAGACGGTGGGCACCTGCCTCACGCCATGGTGTCTTCCTCCAGTTCAGAATAAAATCGTACATCCATTGGGTCAATGAATGCATGTTCTTACGCCGCCATGTGGTCCCGTGGCCTTGTGCTGGACCTCGCTTCAGCAGGCCGCACGCTCGACATTCGAAGACGGCTTCACATTGTGATTCCGTCGCAGGAACCCTGATAGGAAATTCAATTATTAGCATACATCTACAATTTAACAATGTTATTACGATGTTACTTCAAATGGCGTCTCTCAGTTCACTGCTTACCTCTCAAAAGGATTCGAAGTTTTCACATCTTGCGCGGCAGAGTGTCAAAATCCGAATGACGCCATGTTGTTCAGTATTGACCGATAATGCCGCTAAAAGTTCGCAAATGTACGCGGCACCGATTATGCACACACAGTACCTACACGTGTTAACATTGTTTTATCGGTGCGATATTACGCGCGGTGATTGAAAATACTATTTTATTAAGTGCTCCACGAATGGAGTGTGACGAATATGAATTATCATGTCACAATATATGATTTCTTCCTCTTTATGCAGTTGGAATGGATTGCCAAATATAGCGACATCACTGGCATTTCCTTCAGTTTTACAGAAGGCTATGTCTGTTAATCTTAACCTGCTTGATGACCTATTTTTATATCGTGTGTGATATGTGATAACTCCAAAAATCACAATTTGCTTCAACAGATGAATCATTGCCTATCGTGAGATTGTTGCTATCAGTCGCCTTATCATAGATATTACCCTAGCACAAGCTCTGGTGTAAAGTAAGTGTATTATTGTAAATCTGGAATCAAGTAAGCAAGACATGGCTAGCAGCTGATTATCTTCCATTTGTCCAAACCCGCATTGTATTTGTTGCATTACCTCACAATTTTATAGCTTTGTGTAGTAGTTATTTTCGGCGACTTAGTTTATTTGAAATTTGGGAAGAATGTACTCGATACCTACCATAAAGTACTCATTGAGTAAAGGTATCGAGTGAAAAGTATAGAAAAGACAAAAGTGTCGATATCGATTAAATAGTATCGATAGCCGAAAGTATCGATATTATTTTCATGTTCCTAATTGCCTGCACCACCACCATTGAGAAAAATATATGTGAGGAAATTAAACCTTAGGCTTATGACAATACTATGTCATGTAAGCTTTCAATCATTAATTATATAAACAACCATTCAAAAACAATTTTATTTAATATGTTTTTAAAAAATGATTTTTTTCCTCACTATTAGGTGCCACTAATTTATATTACAGTGTTAAAAACATACAAACGAATAAACATGTGCTCCCTTTCTAAATAATTACAAATTTCTGAACTTTTATGAAAATATAACATGAATTGTAGGCTATTATAACTTATATTACAAGCATATTTCAACTGTCCCCACGTATACTGTCGAATCTGTAAAAATTCGGCAGTATACTTTTTTCGTTTTAGTATCTTAAATCATTCAATTTACTCAGTTAAAAAAATAATTTTCATTTCAAACAAAGCACACATTAAAGAAAACATAAACTTTTTTAACATTATCCAAAAATATAGAATAAATCGGATGATTTAAGATACTAAAACCAAAATGGAATTTTTGCAGATTTGATACGTAGAAACCATCGATTTATTTTACGCCAGAAAAAAAATGAGACCAAACTTTACAAATTAATAAAGAGAATTACTCCAATCATTCTATGTACCTAATAATGTTTAAAAAGGTTTTTACACATTTTTAGATTTAAGTTATTTAATTATCAATTTTATTTCAATGAAACTGATTAACAATAGATCGTGAATGTCGCTTATAAATAGTACTACAAAGACTTTTTATAGAGCAATGTGAAGACACAATAGATGCCAAGGTGAAGGTAAATCCAGTCGCGTTAATACGCTAGGTTGGGGTAAAACATTAAAAGAACACTTTCAAATTAAATAATCAATATAGTGATAGAAAGAAGGTTGGGGTAAAACATTAAAAGAACACTTTCAAATTAAATAATCAATATAGTGAATTTATCACAAACGATGAATTGTAAAATTCAATCAATCAATCAATCAAAATCAAAACATCAAAAAAAAAAAAAAATTCAATCAATCAATCAATCAAAATCAAAACATCAAAACATCAAAAAAAAAAAAAAATTCAATCAATCAATCAATCAAAATCAAAACATCAAAAAAAAAAAAAAAATAAATAAAAAATAAAAAAAATTAAA
The DNA here is from genome assembly GCA_016648135.1 of Agrypnia vestita. Classification (NCBI taxonomy): domain Eukaryota; kingdom Metazoa; phylum Arthropoda; class Insecta; order Trichoptera; family Phryganeidae; genus Agrypnia; species Agrypnia vestita. Next base: position 86,190 of record JADDOH010023134.1, on the reverse strand, counting down.
AAAAAAATTGTAAAATTCATCGTTTGTGATAGAAAAATTAAACAGATACAAAAGTCGAATATTATAATTGACGATCCGATAAAATGTAAATATTATAATTCACGAATAATCTAATTTGTACAGTAGGTATAAACCACATGACTTCAAAGATCATCGATATCGAACTCGTGACGCGCGACACGTCATGCCGCTGTTTACCTACTATTATAAATTTTTCTGTATAGTAATATAATTTAATATAATTTCACTTTCATACTAAATCTGTGTTGCGTAGAATACATCCAGATTAGCGTTATTCGATGAGACCTCATTATAGCATTTTTTCTCTGATCTCTGAAGATACTTAATTATTTAATTAATCTGATACAAAATTTCGTAATGTTCTTTAAAAAAATTAATAAACTAAATGAACTCTTCAAAATGGGAAAATTATTTAAAAATTTTCAATTTTTCATTCTATCCATTGTGTATTCTCTTTTGATTGAAATGCTGTTTTAATTTCAAGAATTGGTATACATTAAGCAGAAATTACTGTCTAGTGTCTAGACAGAATATAACATCTTTGCATAAGACCTATCTACACATTTTCGAGGTAAATTTTCAATTAAATGTTGCAATCTAGGACATGCATTATTTCACATAATTTCTGCGAAACTTTCTTAATAAATAAACATCGAGTCGATTTTTAAATTTACTTTTTTAATATCAAATTTCCTTTTATATTTATTTTACTTCTATTAAAAAAAAACTGAAAAAATAAATTCGTATTGTAATTAGGTAATTATTGAATTTAAAATATATAATATCTCAATCCCTTCTTAGAAATAAGGGGATAGATATCCCCTGCCAAAAAACTCGTGATTATAATCGAAGGTAACACAACAGGTTTCAACAAACATGTTTAACAATATTAACGACTGTATTGTTGAACATGTTTTTTTCGACCAGATATTATTATTTACACTTTAAATTTCACTTTAGCCACACTTTTGATGTTGGTAAAATGGAAACATCTATGTACGTCATTTATATAGATTACCATTAGATCTATCAAGCTCAAAGTAGTGATATCCTTATATTGAGGAAAGTGATTTTAAAATAATCTCTATTTCATTTTGATTCTGACCAATAGTTATATATAGTATATTAAATAGATCGATAAATAAATAGTTGCGATAACTTATAAATATTTGTACTAATTAATAATATTTTAAAGTAGCCGATTTCGTTGTAAATGTAATTTTCGTCGATTGGTGTAAAGAATAAGGGGAAAGGTATTATCCTGGTTCCAGAGCTATCTTAAAGAACGAAAACAAAAAGTAAGACGTGGAAGTAAACTAAGTGGATCACTAACTACATCTTTTGATATTCCGCAGGGAACAGTAATAGTTATTCTATTCATTATTTATGTTAACAACATGTTCAATTTACCTTTAAAAGGAGAAATTAGATCATACTGATGATACTGCATTAATTATAAAAGGAAAATTATGGAGTGATGTAAATACGAAAACAAACATTGCTATTAACTTATTGAAATCATAGTTTGACAAAAACTTAATGTCTTTAGATCCAGAAAAAACTGTATATATATATATATATATATATATATATCTATATTTATATATTCGCTCGCAACTGACACATGAAACATGGCGACGATTTGACGACTGAACTGAACTCGAAGTATGACAGCCTTATTGGTGGGAGATTTCATGTCACCCGCGAACAAGTACGGCTAGTCCGTAACTTTTGAGGCCTTTTTAGCCTTGACAATGGCACGTGATGCCGTGTCGAAACGTCGGCCTTGGTCTTCTCACGGAGACCATTACAGAAAACGCGAGGGAGTCCAGAAGTTCCTTTTGTTACATACAATAACGCTCGCGAAAAACTTCAACATCAAAACAGATATGATATAATATATATATATATATATATATATTATATATATATATATTATATATAATATATATATCTTATATATATATATTTCACTGTTGTGAAAATAGTCTGGTAAGAGTAGGATGTCGTAATTCACAACAATCTAAAATGGAAAGAGCAAATATATTCCACAGAACACATAGAATGAGAAAATTCGTGTACCTTTTCATGAGGTTACGAAATATCTTATCAATAAACATGTTGAAGGTAGTATAGGTACTTTGCGTTTACCCAGTCCATTTTACAGTACGGCATAGTTGCCTAGAGGGATCTTTAATTCTAATATACTACCAGTGGAAATAGTTCAGAGAGTATCTATCAAAGTGATTTTTGAGGAAGCCTTCAATATTCCCAACAAGAGAACTTTTTAAAAATTTAAATGTCCTAAATATTAATTAAATTTATAAAGAAATGTTATACTAAAAACTTACAATACATTGGGATGTTTTAGTAATAGGCCAAGATCAACTAGAAATATTTTGTTACCTAAATGTAATACTAGCACAGTCCAACATCATTTCATTAATCAAGGAGTATCATTTTTTAATGCTCTTCCCAATGAAATGAAGGCAGTTAAAAATTATAGGAATTTATTTATTTATTTAATGTTTATGGAAGACCAACAGCACAAAAAAAAACCATAGAAAACATTGATACAATATAGATGGCCAATTACAGGTCTCCACATTTAGAAATATGTCAGTAATGATAAATATTTATGATATACTGAGGCATATTAATTATATAGAAAGAAAGAATAAAAAAATTAAACAAACAGAAATATGTCATATAGAAATATGTCAGTAATGATAAATATTTATGATATACTAAGGCATATTAATTATATAGAAAGAAAGAATAAAAAATTTAAGCAAACAGAAATATGTCAGTAATGATAAACATTTATGATATACTAAGGCATATTAATTATATATAAAGAAAGAATAAAAAATTTAAACAAACAGAAATATGTCAGTAATGATAAATATTTATGATATACTAAGGCATATTAATTATATAGAAAGAAAGAATAAAAAATTTAAACAAACAGAAATATGTCAGTAATGATAAATATTTATGATATACTAAGGCATATTAATTATATAGAAAGAAAGAATAAAAAATTTAAGTAATAGAATTTAAGAATATCAAAACTAAATTGAAAAATCTAATAAAAACATCAATCACAACAACGCAATGAAAAAAAAATCCAAATCAAAAACAATCTGTATATTTATATTATACTTTTAAATGTAATTACAATATCTTTTTATTTTTTATAACTTTATCTAATGTTTTTTATATTTTATTTTTCATTTATTTCACTATTCTAATACAATGCTACTAATGATTGCATTAATAATATATCGTCGCTGTATATATAATTAAGCCTATGTGCCGTTTAATACATTCTCAGAATAATGAATCAATTTGTCAATTTTTCATATAAATAATAGAGATATACAAAAAAAACATTGCCGTTCATCTGGCAAGTCTGCCTAGTAATTATTTAAAATATTTTTTATAAATCTAGTCTGTGCAATTATTTTTTTAAACAGTTTCATTCGTTTATCTCAGAATGTAGGTACAAAAACGGCACATAGGATTAATTATATATACAGCGACGATATGTATATGACAGTGCCCCCCACTTTTAAATACGAGAATTAAATTCTCTTTTAAAGGTGGGTATGCGTTTATATGCCCATTTTGTTATTCAAATATATGACATGAAATTAACACAATTATGCACAACGTAATTGAATAAATAAATAAAAATAAAAAAAAACGCTGTCCCGGCTTAGAAATATCCGAGAATGTATAGGGATAATTGTGTGGAAAATCTTTTGTCGATAGAATGAGGAATTAACAAATTAGACGTGAATGCAAAGAAAGAAGTGCTGAGATGGTTTGGTCATGTGGAACGTATGAACGAGGAAAGGATGGTTAATAAAATATATGAGGCGGGTGTTGAAGGCAACAAGAATAGAGGGCATCCGCGAAAGACCTAGTACGATCAGATTTTTTTTATTTTTTTATATATATGAATGTGGCCGAAGCAAATGTGGTGTGCCAGGATAGAAAAGTGTGGCGGTTAATCCTCTCTGCCTACCCCTGCGGGGAAACGGCGTGATGGTTAGTTAATTAGTTAAGTTTTTTATCCGAACCATACATTTTTAGCATTTTTTAGAATTCATTTTTAAAATAAAATAAAAAACCATCCAAATCCATTTTTCACTGGCTGGACATTCACTGCAAATTCATATATCGGTTTTTCGAAAATGTGGGTTTTTATTATCAGAATGTATATGCTATACCTACTGCATTTCTTTTAGGACGATAACTCATATAAAACCTTTGTTTTCATATAAAAGTGGAAAACTGAACATTATTTACAATAATTAAGAAAATATAAGCATTAATGGACAGGCCGCGGCCAAAAATCGTTTTCAATTTTCAGTTCAAAATCAATAGATTTTGAATATTTATATGTTTTTTGTTTTTTATATGTTTTCTTACGAATATGTACGAGCTATGATAAAATGATGATTAAACCGTACTAAAATAATGAAGAAATGTTAAATATTGACAGAGTTACAACAAATTTTTACGTTTTTTTGGTGATTTTAAAAAGGTTTTTATTTATATAAAGAGATAATTTTACACATGTAGTATTTACACCCGCACTTTGAGTCTTCAACCACTATAAAAATGTTTATTTTATTTAATTAAAAACCCTTTAATTATTATTTTAAAATAAAAATTCAGTTACAAATCAGAAGGCCATCGGCCGCGGCGAGGCGAGGCGAGGCGAGGGCCGGACGTGTGTCTACGGCCGATTATTCCTTTTCACTTATTTCACTATGAATTATTTGATATTTACATCAATTATTATTATATTATACTATAAAAGTAATTAAGTTTTACTTCGACAATAAGATTTTTGGGTAAGTTTATATAAATTTGATCCTTTTGTTATAATTTCCAACATTATACGTGCGTTTACCTCGACGCCATAATAATTAAATGACAACCTTGCTTCCTTTCCTTCCTGGGTTCCTTCGGAAGCTCAACGATCGGAGCCGAGAAGTGTGCATACAAGGAAAGACACACACACACACACACACACACACACACACACACACACACACACACACACACACAAACACACACACAAACACACATACAACGAGAGTGAAAATGATTAGGTAGGTACGCTTTTTACATTTATTTAAAATATTTTTCTCTTCACGATTTTATGATTTCTTATCGATGTAGAAATTTGTTTCAATAATTTTCTTATATAAATTTATTAATAAATCAAATATGGAAATTCTTACCACGTCCATTGGTTATAAAGGAACTAAATAAAATTACTAAGAAAACATTCTATATCCTTAGACCTTTTCCCTATCCATGAAGAATGTGATGAACAATCTTTAACTCGTACCTAATTATATAATCAATCAAGTAATGTAATTCCTACGGCCAGTAGTATTTTAGGAGGCTGTCTGTCGTCCGACCCATATCTCATAAAAAATATTTATCTGACGTTTTAATACAACGAGATGCAAGATCTCATTTCTCTGGATGTCTCATCACATGTCCTAGATATTGAAGTTTTCGGATTTTTATTGTTTTAATAACTTCTTTTTCTTTATTCATCCGAGCCATTACATCTTCATTCGTAACTCTGTCCATCCAGCTTATTTTGAGAATTCTTCTGTAGATCCACATCTCGAACGCCTCGAGTCGCCTTATCAGTTCTTCGGTAAGCGTCCATGCTTCTATTCCATAGAATAATACTGAAAACACGTAGCAGCTGACCATTTGAATTCGTAATCCTAGGTTGAGATCATGACTGCAGAACATCTTTTTCATGCGGATAAAGCTTGCTCTATGCGGCATTTGATTTCAACCAAAGGATCCCATATTTCATTTAAGTTGAAGCCGGTACAGATTTGCATCGAAAATATATCAGGGGAAGGGGAAGACGTAAGAGGATAGGGAAAAAATTTTGTCTATGTTACCCGCCGAATCCTAAAGAATAAGTTTCCAAATTTTGAGTCCGATCAGTCAAACGGTACAGATTTGAATCGAAAATATGTCAGGGGGAGGGGAAGGGGTATAAGAATAGGAAGGAAATGTTGCTTATGTTACCCGCCGAGTCTTAAAGAATAAGTTTCCAAATTTTGAGTCCGATCGGTCAAACGGTACAGATTTGCATCGAAAAAATGTCAGGGGGAGGAGAAGGGGTGTGAAAATAGGGAGGAAATATGGCCTATGTTATCCGCCGGGTCCTAAAGCATAAGTATGCAAAATTTGAATCAAATCGGACAAACGGTGTGGATTTGTTTAGAGAACAGACAGACAGACAGACATTGAGTTTCATAGTTTTTCTAAAATTTACAATTCAGGAGGCGAGAAAGTGTCCTGCCGCTTTTATAACGAGAATAGGGAGACTTGTCGAAACGAAAGGTAAAAAGATACTCGGTTGAGGGTAGGATTAATTTTCGATAGCGACAAATCAGTGTTGCCACATAAGAAAAAGAACAATATTCTGTAAACAACCGATTTCTGTGCCAACGTGACGTCACGAATATCGAACATAAATATATAGCCATCTCTTTTTGTCGTGCCCTTCTTACTCTATCAATTCTCACGGTCTGACTGACGAAATCTCACTTGACATTACTTTCGGATTATTTGTGGTAATCCTCTTGAAAGAGCATGATCAAATTATCGAATACCTCGATATTTCAAGCTTCTAATGTGAATGTCCAGCCTTAAAAGTTGCAATATTTTCAATTTTCAGTATAAAAATACCAATTCAATTGTCCAGACAAGTTGTTGGACCGGCGCGGCGCGGTGTTGGATCGCCAATCCGCCCTCGAATCCCCTTGATGTAATCTCGGTACAGCCAGCGTTAAACCGAACACCTTCCAAGCGTGTGAATGTTTGTCGCTAATGGGCAACATCTTTCCAGCTAAAGTCGAGTGTTACTTCGGTTTACAGGTCAAATTGAAAAAGTCTCCTCCTGGGGGAGCAACAATTCCTGTGTAACACCCCGGGAAGTTGGGAATTTATAGCCCCCGAAGAGTTTTCAAGTGCTATTTTCCGCAACAACCCTGTGTATGCTTACACTTACCCCGTATATTATTTTGTTAAGACCGTCTACGAACCTTTTTCCTTTGTGTAGAGCATTCATGAGAAGTTTCAGTTGCAGTTATTTATTAAATGGTAATAAATCCTTAATACGGTCTAAATCCAAAAATACATATAATATTTAGCAACATAAAAAAAAGATTCCGGGAAATAAATAATCCTTATCTTATAAAAAGACTAAAAAGTTGTAGTATTTTTATTCTAATCATTATTTTATATATTTACCTATAATTCTGTAACCTACGGTAGAAGTTTTAATTCCAACATCCTCTTGGTTACGTCATGTCGATGCTTATTTTTCTGTTAAACGATTTGCTTGTTTGCGTGCAACGAATTAGTTTGTTCAATCCCCATGGCAATTTTACTGAACAAAATATTTCCAAATTGAAGTTTTAATATATTCGGTGTATCCTTAAGCTAAAAATTAACCACACTTTGCCTATTTATTTTCCCACTATATTATGTTGTCTCCAAAAAGGATAATCTGATCTAAAATCAGCAGGCAATGACAATTTTTAGTAATTCTTCAGACTTAACTGTCTTCAAAATTGTGTATTCCAATATCATTATTTACATTTTAATACTTCGTTTTATATTGATGGCGTAGATTATCTGTGAATTTAGTTCTTTTCAAAAAAATTAATTAAAATTTGCATGTAGCTCACACAATTCTGCGATGAAAAAAAAAAGAGTTGCTTTATGATTAAAATCGACCGGAAACATTTTATAACGAGATTTTAAGCAAATTTACTATAAATAGATATGGATTGAACTATAATAAATGCAAGTAAATTACTTTGCATGTATTCAACTCTGTAGTGGATACTATTAGGAGATTTATTATGAGGTCACAATTCACGAAGTAATTTAAAATTATGCCACTGTATCAATAAATAAACATCTCAAAACAAATTTTTTTCTTAAATTCAGTGATGTTTATTATCCGGTAAGTCTACCATTCCAGTGATTATTTAAGACCCGTGTCTCAAGGGATGTACGAATTCCGTTGATACACTTTTTGAAGATAATAATTTGTTTTATAATATCATAATTCATTCAGAAAATGTGACAGGATTTTCGAAGTACTTTTTGCAACACTGTCTGATTTTAAAGCTATTCGTTACAATTAGCCACTCATACATGTGGGTGAGGTGGGTATTGTTAAATTAAATCTCCGGAATGAGACACCATGAAATAAACCTTAGTACCATGTACACGTGTTGATATTTCGATCTGGATCTGGAGAGACTCATGATGCGGGTACAAACGTCATCCTGAGTCTTGGATACCAACAACTATTGATTCTGATAAACACAATGCATTAAGTCATCGACATTCATTCCGTTTTAAATGCTGTTAGCTAGATTCTAACACACTCAACTAACGATATATCGGTATACCAACAGTCACCGAGTTGACATTTAATGTACAACAAGCGTGAAATGGCGGGCGAGATCGCGATAGCCGAGAATTATCTCCAAAGAATCTCACGGGAGCCAATTCAATATCTCAGACATCGCCTAGAATCGAAACTCTTATAAAATTCTTCTCTGTGGACATGGGCCATGATTTTTCCTTACAATTTTATCTTGTAGCCCAGCTCAATATAAGTTAGAGTAGTTCTAGGCCATATAAATAAAAATATTATAAATTAAATTAAATATCCGTAATTAATGCTACAAGAATCAACGGGCAATATACCAATTCGAATATGTAATATATTATATGAGAAAGAACTTTTTAAAATTAATGTATATTATAGATATCTCACAGAGACGAAACTGTATTAATTATGGGAAAGTAGGTATAGAAGTCATTTGGGTGTAATAGGACTTATGACCTATCTTTTTATGGTTGGCTTAAGTGATCACTTTACACAATTGTAACATTCGCCATTTCCACCCATGATAGAATATACCATGCTTATTCATTTTTTGGAAGTTGTATATATGTTCAAATTGCGTGGAAAGCTTTCATATATGAGTAATAAGCACCTTTTCCATGCGGCCTGTACAAAGCCATTTTCATTCCCCTAAATCCCCTCATCCTCTGTGAGATATCTATAATATACATTAATTGATTAATAATGTCTCTATGACATAAATCCAGCACTGTTCTGAAAGATTTGAACAAACTCAAAATATTCTGAACTTTTTTAAACATCGCAGTTAAGTTATGGAAATTTTATTCTCCTTCGTTTTGCTCCTGGCACAGCAGCCGTGGTCACTGATAATGATGACACCACAACCAAAACTAGCAACCGGTGCCATCTGCTCCCAACTGCCGCTTCCACTGACCAACTTCCTCAAGCGAGCCATCTAGTTGACATTAATTTCTGGTAAAATTAAGCTGTTTGTTCTAGGATCTGTATGGCCAGGGGCTTCCCATGGGAGTTACGCCGCCAGCACCATATTGCCAATGCGTACGTCTTCATCCGCTCTTATCGTCTCAATGTCCATGTCTCATCCATGTCCATACATAAAGATTGGAAAGACTTGTGTTCTGACAATCTTTATCATATTAGACAAGCTGATATTTCTTTTCCTTCAATTTATTTTCTTAATTTCATCAATTTTCTTCAATTCATCCATCCCCATCAATTTAAGTACAATATTATTCAAAGCTTTCTTTATTTTATTTTACACGAAAATATAAAAACGATTCTTACATTTTTTTTTGTTCAACATGGACTTGTAATTTTCTCGCCGTAAAGGAAGACTGAGCCCTAAGGAGAAACAAAGTGAACTCCGATAAAAATCTTTGTCACACTGGACACAGATGCGTATCTTATTTAACACTAGCAGAAGATTGCTATTGCTAGATGTAGCGGGCAGCTGTGTTGTAGTCCGATGCTGTCGGAATTATTTAATAGAGTAGTAGTAGTAGCAGCCTCTATTGTGTGTTATTTTATTTCATTATACTAACCTAACCTAACTAACGAACAAAACAAGACGCTTGTCTTATGACTTTTCATTTATAATCCCTAAATAAATATTCCGATACATGGAAAACAATGCAAATCTAGGAAATCAAGTCATGAATTTAAATTATTTTAAAGAAATATCTGCCATTTTTATAATTATATGGGTACTTACCATGACTTAAAAAATAATACCCATTACTATCACAGAAAAGTGAAAGTAATAAATTTTATAGTAAAATAATAATAAACGTTATTATGGAGCTATAACCAACTAATTTCAACAAACGTGTAATCAATACATGTATAAAACCCCAATGTCTTTTCATCACAATTGAAAATTTAATGGGAAATTCATAATTTCATTGAAAAGATGTGTAAAAATTCTGATGGTATTGCATATATTTTTTTAATAAAATACAGTAAACAAAGAAATATATTAATTAACTCGTTTATTGTCTTTGAAATCATTAATTTTGAAATCGAACATACGAATATTCTGTAGGCAGGTTTGAATTATTTTTTACTTGTACAATTTAACTTTTTTTTAAATAGTCTTCTATTCATATTGGTTATTTTTCAAAGTAAAAATGTCAAACTGTTTTTCTCAATATTTCAAAACATTGATTATTGAATAATGTTGATGGTATTTAGTTAAAACGGAAGAATCCAGAAAAAGCGTCGCTTAAATGATTCTTGAAACGGGTATTCAATGATAATCAAATAATATATTCAAATTGTGCACAATTGCTAAAGTTTTCGAGAAGGTTATATACGATCAAGTCTATGCAACTCTTCATCACTCCTTTCATCCAGATCAACACGGATTCATCAAAGGGAAATCAACCGTCTCCAATCTAATCCTCTTTAATGACTTTCTAACTGATAAAATGGATAAAGGACTTCAAACAGATGTGATCTATACTGATTATAGTAAGGCGTTTGATAGAATAGATCATCATCTGTTGATTAATAAGCTTTTCTTGGCCGGAATACGTGGTGACTTGCTAAGATGGTTTGCATCCTACATCGATAATAGAACTCAAGCTGTGGTAGTAAGCAATTACATATCGAGTTGGGTTGTAGTTCCCAGCGGAGTACCTCAGGGATCACTGCTGGGGCCATTGTTGTTTATAATCTTCATTTCCGATATTCACGATTGCTTCGTCACTCTAATGTCCTAATTTTTGCTGACGATATGAAAATTTTTAAACCAATTTCTAGTAATTACGATTCGTTCAATCTACAAGATGATTTGCTACGGTTAGATAATTATTGTAAATTAAATAAACTTGATTTGAATCCCTCAAAATGTTCTTGTGTAGTTTTCACACGCAAAAAGAATATAATACCATTTAACTATAGACTAAAAGGAGATCAATTAGAAACAGCTACGTCAATCAGAGATTTAGGGGTGATCAATGATAGAAAATTATTATACGACGAACATATCGATTCTATTATAAGTAAGGCTTATAGGGCTTTAGGTTTCATCATGAGAATGTCTAAAGATTTTAAGTGTGTAAAGACATTGAAAGTACTTTACTGCACTTTTGTCAGAAGCAAACTCGAGTATGCAACGCAAGTATGGAACCCCCAATATATGATCTATATAAATCGCTTGGAACAAATTCAAAAAAAATTTATTCGCTTTCTCAACTTTAAATTCAATTGCGTTTCTGACGATTATGACAGTTCATGCAAAAAATATCAAATCCTACCTTTATACAGACGTCGGGAAATAGGTGATTTGATGTACCTACTAAAAATTGTATCAGGCAACGTCGACTGTCCTGAACTATTAAATAGACTAAAATTCCATGTTCCCTGTAGATCTCGTAGACACAACCCAGTCTTTCACATTGATTTTACCTCATCCAACTATCGTCGGAATTCATATTTCTTGAGGGTATGCGATGCATTCAATAAACTGATAAGATTATTGGATATTGATCTGTTCGAGTGCAGCCACACAAGATTAAGAAAAATTTTGAGTGCTGAATTTTTTTCCACGTAATAATTAAGTTTCTTTTTCTTTTATTTAAATTTTTTATTCTTTCTTTCTATATAATTAATATGCCTTAGTATATCATAAATGTTTATCATTACTGACATATTTCTGTTTGCTTAAATTTTTTATTCTTTCTTTCTATATAATTAATATGCCTTAGTATATCATAAATATTTATCATTACCGACATATTTCTGTTTGTTTAAATTTTTTATTATTTTTTCTATATAATTAATATGCCTTAGTATATCATAATATTTATCATTACTGACATATTTCAGTTTGTTTAAATTTTTTTATTCTTTCTTTCTATATAATTAATATGCCTTAGTATATCATAAATATTTATCATTACTGACATATTTCAGTTTGTTTAAATTTTTTTTTTCTTTCTTTCTATATAATTAATATGCCTTAGTATATCATAAATATTTATCATTACTGACATATTTCTGGTTGTTTAATTTTTTTATTCTTTCTTTCTATATAATTAATATGCCTTAGTATATCATAAATATTTATCATTACTGACATATTTCTGTTTGTTTAAATGTTTTATTCTTTCTTTCTATATAATTAATATGCCTTAGTATATCATAAATATTTATCATTACTGACATATTTCTGTTTGTTTAAATTTTTTTTATTCTTTCTTTCTATATAATTAATTTGCCTTAGTATATCATAAATGTTTATCATTACTGACATATTTCTGTTTGCTTAAATTTTTTATTCTTTCTTTCTATCTAATTAATATATTTCTAAATGTGGAGACCTGTAATTGGCCATCTATATTGTATCAATGTTTTCTATGCTTTTTTTTGTGCTGTTGGTCTTCCATAAACATTAAATAAATAAACGAAAATATATTCGAAATACGAGTATACAACAAATGAACCATAGGCCTTTTCATCTGCCTGTATGTATTCTGTATACGCGCACGGGCACGTGCGTCAGTCGCGCTCACACGCCCACTGACTGTTGAACAGTGCCGTTCATTAAGTATTGACAGTGTGGTTGTTATATTTGAAAGTGTGTCATTAAATCAACCCTAGCGGCTAATTTTTTAGGAAAGTCAGTGGTATTTTGTGAAATATATTAAATTTTATCTAAGCAACCACATAAATGAAAGCGAAGCATTAGTATATACTCGTCATAATGACGAGTGTTGCTTTTAACATAGATATTATGTTTTTGTCATTATCTTCTAGTTGTAATTAACACCGCCGCGGCGGTTATAATTCGGTGCCGATTTCTAAATTACCTTTAAGAGTTTAAATTCTTTTATTTAGAAACACAAATAGTTTTATTATATTTTATGTTTTACAATATATCTAAGTAATGTTTTAAGGCATACATACCCGATTGATAATGATTTTTAATTTTATGGAGGTTACAAAGTGGTCACAAGTATTGTTTTTATTAATTTTTCAGTTCAATATTTTTGGAGAGAAAATCAATGAAAAACAATCATCATAGTAATGATATTAGAAAACTATCAATGAGAAAAACAAAATGAAACAATAAATGCTATTTTTATGTATTAAAAAACTAATCCATAAAACCAAGTTTTTACTATACTCTATTTCTTTGTAAAATATAACAATAATTAAAGACGAATTAAAACATATAACATAACACTAAACTTACAGGAATTTAATATATTTCTAAAATGTCAGATGTTTTGCAATGTCAAGATTTTGATAGATTCAATTATCATCAATATCGTACCTTATGAATTTCCAACGTCAAATGATTTAGTCAGAATCAGGTTTGAGTAATGTAGAATTCTTCAAAACTAAGCAGAAATCTAAAAGAAATAAAAGATTATTTGATTTCTTCCCAAAATACCCAATTTTCCTGTCAACTGTGAACCAATTATTATAAATTTTCGAAATTCGTAGTTGTCTTGCACAGGACAAAGACTGTATATTTACCAGGTGTGGATCCCCAATTTCACTTTTCAGGGCCGCCAAAAACGGCAGGAGCAGGATGTAGAGAAGGTTTGAGAAATTAAAAAACACTTTAAAACTTGTAGACTGGATCGAAGAGCGAAGACACAATACGACGAAAAGACTGCCTTTGCTCTCCGATTTCAGCGCATTTATTCAATTAAGTACATTAGACCCCGCGTGTGTCAGCCAACCGGCGCGTCGCTCATTTCCGCTGCGCTCCGCGCTGCTGCTGATGCTCCGTTGAACGCGACACACGCTGGGTCAGATTCACACAAATATTCAAAAACCGGCCCTTTTTCAGGGCTACCAAAACATAATATTTTTATTTTCATTTTCTTAAATTTACTCATATAACATAAAAAAGCATTCATAGAAAAACATAAAATATATAAAATTTCGCAGTTTCCGTGTCGCAGTTGGTTGTACGGGGTCAAGTTGATCGCCGTGGATCCTGTTCGAAACAGTAGTTATGTACCTATTATACCGACGGAGTAATTCAAATTTTAAATATTCAGTGGCGTCGTCGTTAGGCCGCTGATGGTAGTAACCAAACATTTGTATTGTTTCCAATTTTAAAAAACCATTAAAATTTCTAAAAATCCAAAATTAAACTATAAATATTAATTTTTTCAAAAGAAATTTTGATGGGTATTCTTGACCGTCGCCACGAGTCTGCTTGCAAAGTTTCAGCCCGATTGGATCACGGGGAAAGGGTTAAAAATCCACACAAAGTTTTTTCGTCAAGGAAACAAGCAAGCAGACGCCACGAGTTAAAAAAAAGGAACCAAAAAATATGTATATATTTCAAATTAAACATTGAAACGGAATGCATTGTTTCAGCAATTTATTAAAAGTTAAGAAAACGCAAGAGTACGTACATAGTAGAAATATAAAACCACACATAGAAATATAAAAAAAATTAGCATAAGGTTTTTTATCACTGTCACTATTCAATATTATGGTGGGATCCTCTGTGTGAAGTAGTGATGGGTCCGCTCTGTACTCACTACTACAATGTAGTACTACACTGCATTGAAGTGCACACTTCGCACATTTTGTTGTGTAGTGCACACTACAAACTACAAACACCAAAGTTATTGAAAGTATAAATTTCAAATAGTACACTTCATTTCAAAGCGAACACTACAAAGTACATACACTTTAAAGTTATCGAAAGTATGAGAAACACATTTTAAATAGTGTACTTTTTACTTTTGGAATCGAACGAAGAAATCTGTCTGGCGACCTTTTTTTTTTTTTTAGGTCGCCAAATGAAATATCATCACTTATTTAAATATTTTTGTCGTTGACCTTTTTTTTTTCTTTTAGCTCGCCAAAATTTTATTTGGGGAAAAAATACTTCATTCGCTTCATTTAAAAATTTACTTCACTACTTCACTTCATTAATACTACAATTACTTCATTTCATTACTTCACTTCATTAATACTACAATTACTTCAATACATTACTTCACTTCATTAATACTACAATTACTTCATTTCATTACTTCACTTCATTAATACTACAATTACTTCATTACTTCACTTCATTTCATAGTACTACAATTGCTTCACTTCAAGTAGTTTTTACTACAATTGTAGTGTACACTTTGTAGTCTTCAAACTGGTGAACGTGTGTGTGTTGTAGTCTTCAGTTTGAAATGAAGTTTTTCCCTTCGCTAGTGTGAAGGCAGAAAGACGTTTTGGAGATGAACACACGATGAGACTCGAGCTTCACGCAAGCTCGGCTTAGTACCGATTCGGTCCAGCAGGAGAGCACCACTCCGGCGGTGTTCACATTCTCTAGGCTCCCCGTCACCTCCCAGGAGGCGAGGATTGTTGGAGTCTTCCGAATAAAAGAACCTGTCTGTTAGTAGTAGCCCACGGCTTTCATATATTTTAGCGGAGATGGGAATACATTTCAAATGCAGGTGCACCTCGCTATTGCGGGTCCCAATCCGATTAGTCGATTAGGAAAGTCAGTGGTATTTTGTGAAATATATTAAATTTTATCTAAGCAACCACATAAATGAAAGCGAAGCATTAGTATAGAGGGGTTAGCCCCTCTCTGACTCGAAATTCACCGAAAATATGCGCCTTTGGAAAGGACGACAATCTTGCAGTCGCTCGGCCGAGTCTTCCAAAAAATTTCCCCAGATGCGGGATTTTTGTTCACCTCCAGGTGCCCGTGTCAACAAGTTCGACAAACATAAATAAATTCTTGAATAAAAATAAAAACTTACATTTTAACACTTAAAAATGATGATTTTTTTTTAACTATTTTAAATGTTATCAATAAAATTAGTGCGATTTTATTTCATCAAGACTGGATATAACAATAGAATGGGTTTTTTTGCTTTTCATAAGCATTTGAAAATAATTATTATCTGCATTGATTATTCAAGTATGAATTATTTGACTGGTTACCAAATATATTTCACAGTAATATATTATAATTATAAATTATAAATAAATATAAATAAATAAAATATAAATGAATAAATTATAAATTATAAATAACAGCCTGTAAATATCGAGAGTGATGGAAGTTTTTTTTTAGTTATATATATTGTTTTATTAATATTATTAACATTTAAAGCATTAACTTTGTGGTTAGACATTGTAACAGAATGTTAGTTAACTTAGTAAAAACAACTAGCAGATTTAAGGTCTACCGGTTTCGAGACGTACCCGTCTCTTCGTCAGGACCAACCTTCGCAACTAGTATTGTGAATATAGTAGTGTAGTGTTGATCCTGACGAAGAAACGGGTACGTTTCGAAATTGGTAGACCTTAAATTTGGTAGTGGTTTTTACTAAGTTAACTAACATTCTGTTATAATATTTATTGTTTTACGTTAAGACGGAGACGGCTGATTCATTGTGTTTTAAGAATTTCTAAAACTTTTATTGTGCAAATAGTAAGTTGTTATCCTACCAGACATTTCGGATCTCATTTCCACTTTTTAAAAAATACATATATTTATTCATGGCATTACAATTAGCACGAAGAATAAATTGTATTTGATATAATTATTCATTTTTGTATATTTATAAAATAACGGCTTAGACATTTCAATGGGCGAATTCGCCGATATTCCGCCAAATTTATTGTTAATGCGATACCTAAATTAACTGGAGCAGTATTTTTTTATTGGAATATTAAATTTTATTAAAAAGAAAACTCTTTCTTGAGTTTGAACAAACTTTACATTTTATGGGAAATTATTGAAATATTGCTCCGAAATTTTCAATCAATGGATCGTCAATTGCTGTAAAAAAAAACTTTGTTTTCCAAGTTAAGTCCCCACGGACGTGTCATTGCCTGCCTCCTGTAGATAACGACTTGAGTAACTTAACGATTATTGAAAAAGGCTACGTTATTTCCCTGAAAAAAGCATTTTTTCGTCCTTTGTTCCTGCTGTTAATATTAATGTAGGCAATGCTACTTGGTTGCTACTTTCTTTTACGACTTCTTTGTTCTCCTTCTTATTCATAAAATCCGTTCCGGCATATTTGCGTAGGTAGAAAAACCTTTTTGAAAATGTCACATTTCGTGACAAAAGTCCATGAGACGACTGTGTAGACAAAAATTTTAATTAGCCAAAGCGTTTACGAAACCCGGCTTTCAAACGTTTTGTTCAATTCTAAAAATGTTTAAAAAATTATATCAGATAAGTTATTTCAGAATAAGGTTCATAATTTAAAAAAACTATAGACGTCCAAACTCACAGATTGAAAGTTTTTTCTGCTCATTCATATGAGTTTGTTCATACAAACTTTCCGCTTTACAAGCAATTAAGGTAAACAAAATTTAGTTTCAATTACAAAAAATTACATAGCCTAATCTTGCGTATAGGGATTATGATTACGAGACCAGAAAAACTTTCGGGATCTCGAATGTTTTTCTGGTTTCGTAATCCTGGCATTGAAAATCTAAATCCCGATATTTTCGGGATCGATGCAAAAAATAATTTTAAAAAAGAGTAGTGGCCCGTGCGTCCCGCGTGCGTTAAACATGCTGGCACGCTGTATGCCGGTTCAGCCGCGCTCTGTTTCACTCGCACACCGGCTTGAGTGAAATAAAGCGCGACTCGAGTCGAGACGTCGTTGGTCGGTGGATGCATTAGTTGTATCCGCGTCAGCAGGTATAATGCAATCTTTCCCTAAAGGAAGTAGTTATCTATCTATACCTATCAAACTCAATGTCTGTCTGTCTGTCTGTCTGTTCTCACCGTTTGTCCGATTCGACTCAAATTTTGCATACATATGCTTTAGGATCTGGCGGGTAACATAGGTGACATTTCTTCCCTCCTCTTTTATCCCTTTCTCTCACCCTGATATATTTTCAATGCAAATCTGTACCGTTCGGCCGATCGGACTCATAATTTGGAAACTTATTCTTTAGGACCCGACGGGTAACATAGGTGACATTTCCTCCCTCCTCTTTTTTTTTTTTGGTGGTAACCAATCCGGTGGCTCATTGGCGCAGGCGTGGTATGCACAGAATAAAGATGGCGGTATGTGTCAAACGCTTGAAACGCTTGAAATGTCGATGTATAACAAATATGTCATTATAGGAATGTTGTCACCAAATCAGTTACATATTTAAGCAGCAATTAAAAATGCATAATTAGTATAGCGACTTTGTGCGACATAGCATTATCAATGAAATTGTGTTTGACAGATCTTTCTTTAAATTTTGTGCTAGAATATTATTTTTAAAATGTGATGTTTTGTTTTGGGAAATACGAAAAAAGTTTGTTCCAGATTAGAAGAAAAGCGCCACTTTGAATGTTTTTTAATACGGTTGTCTGGCAAAGAGTATTAATTTGATAATTGACAATAAATTTGAAAGCAGGTTTATGTGTCTTAGAAGCATTTGACGAAAATATTAATTTTAAAACTCAGCTCTGGCTTATTAATCGGTAACAAATACTTTTGTCTCAATTATATCTAAAGTGAAAAATCAAGGAACATAATAATTAATAACGACTCTTGCGTGTAATATAGCCCGTGCACTGGTTGCCTGTCATACTCTGATTATGTTAAGTTGTAATTCCAGTAAGTTAGGAACCGACTGACAACGAAATTATTATATTTAGATAAGACCTATTAGACACCAATGTCCGCGCAGTAGCTACCATAGCTGACAGCATGGCCTTGCAGCAGGTAGACAGCGCGCAGTTAGCAGCAGCAATAGCCGCCAGTTCCGCCGACCATTGGCATTTACCATACCGACAGCTGATTGTATACATCAATGGCCGCGTAGCGGCCATTACTAGCCGTGAAGCGGTCATCATGTTAGGTCAACTTTTGATGTTAGGTCATGGTTGATTGAGCGTTTCCGACTCATTATTAAGGCAGAAATCCACCAGTAAAACTTTTACTTCTAACTATGAGACATCCTGTATAGGCGTATAGTTATGATTTCACCTGTATAGGCTTACAGATATGATATCGTTTCTAGTTTTTGAAATACTTAAAACTATGTGCCTAAGTTATTTAGTTTTTGTACTCGAAGATTAATTTTTAATCATAAAAATATTTTTATAAACTCTATTCATCGCTGATGAAATAATTACCTATTTAAAATATATTATATTGTTAAATTTGGTGTCGTAGTATCGGTCTCGAGAAGTTACACGGAATTATTGTTAATTCTAAAAATATTTTTGTTTCCATTGTTGTTGGTTAATTAGTACTCACATATTTTCTTAATATATTTAATTCATATTCCTTAGTTAAAACATGCAGTAATTTTTAATTCTTAAAATATTTTTGCATTTATTGTTAATCACAAATAAAATATTTATCAAATAATATATTTTATTGTTTAATTTTTAATCGCAGTATTGTTCGCAAAGAGTTAACTCGCGTTCGTTCGGCTGCAAAATCGACATTTTGCGTCGGTGAGATGCAAAACCGCCACTATGCAATAAATATATCTTTATATTGCGGAAACAATAAAGAAAATCTTTAAAAGTAATATGCAGAATTTGATACATCCTTAATATGTATCAAGTAAAATAATAAAAAACCGGAAAATGTTTAAGGCAAATATTTAAAACGTTTTTTTTTACTACTAAACAATTCATATGTATGCAAAGTGGCGGTTCTGCATCCAGACGCCACACGTATAGCAGAATGAAAATATATACGAAACTACCAGGGGATATTAGGTATCAAAACAGTATAACGACTTTTAAGAAAAAACTAAAAAAACACGTAATACTTACTTTTTAATAAAAATTCAATATACTCATATATAATGCTGTATATATTAGGAAATATTAAAATTATTGTATTACCTATTTAAAGGATAAATAAAAAAATTAAAAAAATCTTATGAAGGTTATGTATATTACTGCATTGTAGGATTCTAATTATCATATGTCTAAAGGAGATTTAATTTTTGTACGGTTAAAACTTTAAAATATTTGCAAGGCAAGGTGCCTTATAATTTATAATATAACAAAATTCAGATTAATAATTGTACCTACTTTTAACTGCATATTTTCATTTTTTTTTATAAACAAATAGAGATGCGAACACGGAGTACGTGTCACATCAATATTCTTACTATTTTCAAACTAAGCTAAGCGCTAGTGCTATGAAAATAGGACTAACTTGCTAGTCTGGAGTGAGGTTCGAACCCGCGACCTTTGGATCACGAGGCGAGTGTCCTAACCACAAGACCAACAAGCTACTCTTTATTTTATATATTTATATTTATATTCTTATTTCCTAGTCACCTATAAGTAGCTACCTTAGCCAATCCCGGAATAGGTCCCGGGACCCCGGGATCGCCCTTCTTTAATCCCGGAATCCCGGGATTGGAAAAGTGCTCTGGATTATAATCCCTTCTCGCGTGTTATCTCGAATAAAATAGGGTATTTTATATTATTATACAATCACTAATATTTTAATAATGATCTCCCTTTTCAGCATTTAAAAATTAATACGTAATATAAATAAATCATTTAATGTGTTGTAATTTTAAAAAATATAATAAATATATATATTTTCATAACTTCTTTATCCTAACAAATCCGGTATCCAGTCACCTTGAAATAGAAAATTGCAAGAGAAGACGGTAATACATCTAAAAATGCACTCATTGCACCGCATCGCCCGGCGCGGCGCCCGGAGACGTTAATATGAAGGTAAAGATATGGATGGCGTCGTAAGATTTTGAATACTGGCCGCCGGGTGTGACACGTGGGGATAATATTTCTCTTCGGGAATATTGTAATAATCGATGGAAAGGGGAGAAAGAATAACATTATTTTATCTAACATAGCATAATGCGATGAGAATTCTCGTAGAGATAGGAAGCGTATTTTATCTATGCATCTATCTCTTCACGTTAGCGATATTATTGAAATTTTAATGTTTATTTAATGATATAAGGAATCATCTATTTCCTTTCCATTTCTGAAAAGTGGCTGCGTGGTGGTCCATAGAAGTTCTGAGTCTATCAACTTAATGAACAGACGAATTAATTCACTATTTTTCAACTTTTAGCTTACACCTATTAACATTAAGAATGTTTGTGAATGTTAAAGATTAACTTTTTGATTGGACAATAAATAGTGAAAAAAAAAGAAATATCGTGTAAATTACATTGATTGTTTTTAATAGTAATTCTAGAAACTACGAATCCTTTTCTATGCTAAGATCTCGCGTTAAACACAGTATTCGAGATAATTATCATTGATATATCAATTAGGTATATAGAGGATTCGTTACATCTCGAGACTAAAAAAATATGGGATTACACTACAACTAAGAAAATCACTTATGAAATTTCTGAAACGATGTTTTTTGTGTAAAATATGCTACGTGTCAAGAGATTTCTGATATCGTTTCAGAATTTTTCGCTTCAGTTTTTGAAAATTCTTCTCAACAACATTATTTTTTCCCATTAATGGCTCTATCCATTCATTTTTTACAAACAAGACATGAAAAACAATAATTTGTGTGTGGTTTGTAAAGAAAACTACGAAAAAAGTTCAGTGAACTGGTTAAAATGTAAAATATGTAATATTAGAGGTGATATTAGAGGTATTTACATTTTTTTGTATCAATTGTCACCAGACGATAAATTTTTTACGATAAATTACTTGTTTTTTCTTTCATTTTTTAATTATTTTTAACTAAGAAAACTGTTTTGTTTGTTTGTTTTTTTTTAAATTAAAAAAGTTTTAACAAATAAATAATAATTATAATTTGTTCCATTTAAGTGATGAATTTGTGTATCATTTATATTATCCACCTACCTGGCTCCTTCAATACTTTCAGTGGCTCTTTCAATACACACTGGTTATGAAAGAGCCAAATTGGGATGTTTTTTGAAAGTTAAAATATATGATCTGAAAAGATTAAAGAAAAACGATGTTCTAAAATCTTTACTTCAAAACAAAACAAACTTCTTGTTGGTATAATTTTTCTTTAAATATGAGTTAGAAAAAAATATGATGAAAAGAAAAAAGTGGCTCCTTCATGCCACCTCTCCCCTCCACATTTGCCAACTTTTTTCAAATGCTCTGCGGTAATCAAAGTGGCTTTGAACCAAAAAATTCACAGCTACCAACCTGCATATGGATGTAATATATGTATACTTGTAATGACCCTGCTAGATAGATGGGCGTCCTCGTCAAATAGTGTGGTTTTGTTAAATATAGAAATCCGATATATCTCCTGGTCCGGCACCAGAGCGTAATGACACGTGAATGTATGTTAAATATATTAATTTGATGTATGCGGGAGGGTAAGGCTGTAGACTGGAAAGACTGTACTCGTAAGCGTAGAAAGGAGCTCCGCGCGCCCGACCTGAATGATCCAGCTAAATAATGGTCTCTACCGAAAATTTAATTACACAGAAGCTGAATGAGTGTAATATAAAATAGATATTACTAGAGAATAATCTTCTATGCGATTTCTTCGTACGAAATATGTTTCTATAACCTAATTACTGAGACTATACTATATTGCTCCTGGGTATTGGCTATAGAGATTTCGAATGTGAATACGATATTAATTAGGACATTTCAAAAATTCCGATCCGATTGCTACATTGATGATAATGTCTAACGCTGTCTTTGTAATTACTACGTGTAAATCTCAAATTACTGTAGCTATACTAAATCTCGTACGACTGGTTTCACACATAATTATACTCCTGGAGATGCCATCTCTGGCGCGGCCAAGATACCGATTGCTGAGATCTAGGGAGCTGAACTATTTCCGGCTCATAATGGAACCCGGCACCGATACTCGGACCCTTGCCGGAACTAATAAATACAACTGATTCTCGATGAAAGTAACCTACACATAATTTAAACTACTTGTATTACGTCGCTAATTTGGCACATTAACGTATCTAGTTGATAGAACACCCAGTTGCTTCGATGGTGAACCCAAGATTCTACAAGCCATGTTGATCTACTATACGAAAACGAGAGAATTTTAATACATATTATCTAATACCCTCGTGGATTCGTCACAATTAATACGTCTAAATTATGGAACGCGGACGTTAGCGATGTTTACGAAATCGTCATACTTTAGGTTCGCTGTTATAAATTTCAATAATTCCCTGGTAACTTTCATCACCGTACGCAAAGCTGTTCACATAGAAAATCAAAGTAAAAAGAATACACATTAATAATTTCTATCTACTGGACTGCAAAATTGAAGCGGAACTTCTCCAAAATGGTTTAATGAGGAATATATCTCGGGTAACATCAGTTTGGGGAGGATAATTAAGGCATCCCGTGATTCTATATTTATTGAAGATAGACTTCTTCTTCTTTTGTTATAAGTACACCCCGGGCATCAAACCTGGGGGGGATTAGAGCCCCTAGCCCGCTCAGTTCCCGATGGCTCCCTACCTTTAACCGAGGCCTCTCGTTCCCTCACGGAACTGATGGCAACCCGTGATACTTTCCCTCTCCAAAATGAAGACCACATAACGCCTCTCTCACGTCCAGGGTGAGGTGTACACCTTTCTGTTACACGTACTCCAACAGAACGTTGAGTCTTTCTTTTAGACTTTGTTGCTGGATTAATACTGCTTTTGTACTATTCGAAGACAATGGTTGGCCTTTCTTTTAGCATCGACGAAGTATACTAAAATATGGAACAACCTCTTCATGTCACGAGAAAGGCGTGCCATGGTACTGCACTTCGTGAAGACAAAAATGGTCAAATAAAAGGTGTTATTAACATCCTATCCTGTACGTGAATTTATGAATTATACTTTCTTATCCTGTCTACCGCTTGGCCGGCGAAATGAGAGTATTGACTTCCAAAGTTTCACAAAATCCATACATGGAAATCCTCCTAGAGACGGCGAATATCACGACGTTGGACTGGGCAGGGTGATTTCGTAACTGGTCGGATTAGGACTACCCGGTCTACAAAGGAGGTTCTACTTTTAAAGACACCCCACAGGTGTTTGCGCCAGTTCCAAGCCTACTTCCCGCATAGCTAACTACTATTTCACCCTGTCCGATTACACAACCAAGATATTTCCCCAATCCCCAGTTTATAGATCTCCCCACGCTGTCCATACTGTCTCACGGAAATCCCATATAAAGCCGATTGTACAACGCAAATTAAAACCAACATAAACGTGTAAAGTGACTAATGTATTTCAACTGATTACGCGATTCTAAATAAAACGAAATTATTAGTGCGGCGGTTTACTTTTAAATGCGATCTATAAGGTATTACGAAACCCGTGGTTAATATAAAAATGCTACATAAATCCCCGATGAATCCTCCACAAAAGCAATATACAAATTCTAATCAACATCTCTAGTAATTGTACCAATGATAACTGAGCAAATAATCAAGTAAAATAAATAAAAAGTTCTTAGCTGTCGTTGTATTGCGGGTCACGGATATTCCTTCTTGTTTTTAACTCCTCTTCCTTGTTCCTTGCGTGTCCAATTTTATTTCTGCGTAATTGATCCTTTTCAGCGGTCCGGCTGCAATTAATTAGCGGTCGGTCGCTAGTAAAAGGGGCAGCACCTTCGGTCTCTTTTTCCTCAGTCACATTGCGAACTTGTCGCTCTTATACATCGTGGTCCATAGCGGAAGACAAAATCGCTTATCATCACAACTACTTGTAAAAAGGCCATACATTATTGAATAAATATCACTAAATGTTTCAATAATAAACTACAAAAGTGTAATCATAAAGTTTAATGGAATATTCTACCTGGTTCCTGCCCGAATTACACCGAAGTGGTGAATGCGCATAATAAATCTCGACTCTAAATTACGGTGGTAAAATATTGTAATTTTATGTAATTATTACGTAACTCTTAATTGAACGTGATTTTGATCCAACATCCAAAGGCGCACGTCCCTTACCACGTCGCATTATTAACAATCCTCAGTAATAGGTACGCATTACTGTAAGAGAACACGGGAAATATAAATATCAGAACCATGTACAATAATTACGCTAGGTCAAAAGGCCGTAGCCGCATTTAGATATGTAAACGTGACGTTCGTCATTCAACCCTTCTTTATATTAAACTTATCAATCACATTAGATACATATCACAGATAAATAATTAATAGCGAAATAAAGATTCTAGTTTCCGCTCAATTTCAAGACTCGCGTTCAGCCTCAAATAAATACAAATAAGTTACGATTTCTAACATCTGTTCAGTGTAAAACATTAAGAAACTATAGAAGGCGAAACATAGATAATATAAATAAATTAAAATTCTTATCTTTCTATATCCTATGGACTTCGTGTATTCTTTCCTTAATTTGATTCCTCTCCTTCGTTCCTCCAAATATTTAAAATTGGTCCCTCGTTACTGAATTTTACTGCGTCAAAGATAGTCCTCCGTCGCTAGGAAATCCTCCAGCACCTCCGGTCACTCTTGGTCTCAAAAACTCAGGTAAAGTACTCCGCTGTTGTCGTTCTATGTCGTCCATTTCACTCTCCTCCCGGCCCCCGCTACCGGTCATCACTTGTTGTTTCCAAACCCACTCAACCGAGACGCCAACCACGCCCGATGATTGTTCCATTTCGTTTACGCATTTGTATGTTAGTTTCAATTTAATGAAGCCTTTGTAGCGTTCTTGAAATGTTATGACTCACCCACGAGATTTGCAAGTAAATTTATAAAATATTTAAAATTGTCTCCGTCTACGTCTCGGGTCCATACGGTGTAGTATTGTTTGCTTTCTCATTTGGAATAATAAATATAATAATGGACCCAATATTCAACCCTGCGGAACTCCGATGTCTATATTTATATGATCAGTCAACTTTGTTGAAGATTGATTGAAATTCTTTGTCATAGTACTTCTTCCTTTTAGATAGCTTTCAATAAGTTTAAGTGTATTACCCCTGATCCCAAGACTGTTTAATTTTTTTAATAAGATATCAAGTGTCGAATGCTTTTGACAGGTCTATAAATACTGGTATAACGTAATTTCCTTTATCTAATTCTTTTTTAATGAAGTTCATTACATCCATTAGTGCAGCAGAGATGTTGTTTCCTTTCTGGAATACCTGCTTATAAGGATCAAGACCTCCATTTTTATTTATAAATTGTACAATGCGCGAATGCAATACTTTCTCAAAAATTTTACTGAAAGTACTTAATAGGCTAATTGGACGATAGTTACCCGCATCCTTTTTACTGCCCAATTTATGAATTGGTATTATATTAGCAATTTTTAAACATTGGGGAAATTCATTATCATTATTATCATATATCAAATTCATTATTATCATTGAAGTATATGTATCTATTATACGCTAATGATTTATAAATATATTCTACCATTCTTAGCCTGGAAGACAGTCGTCTCCCACTAAAATATCTAGATGAACTATCAAACTTATACTACCAAACAGATAAATTTCCACTCATTAAAGTCGACTCAGTGAGGGATTTGAATCACTTTTGACTGTAAGCTCACTTTTGAGACCACATCGGCAAAATCATAAAACTCACTTTTTTAAACGATTATAAAATCACTATTTTAAAAATTGTCAGAGTCTAAAATTCTCTATATATCATTATCTTGGAATATTGATGTATCGTGGAATATTCTTCAGTTATTTAGACTCCTTATTATACAACACATGTTGGAAGAATCGAAAGAACGCAGAAAATGTTTATACGTATTTTGCTACTGGGCTGGTCAGCACAGAAATCTTGAGTACCGGGAAAATATCCTATCTTGTTGAGCTACACAAGATTTTCTGTGGAGCTATTGATTCTCTGGCATAAATTTGCATGTTGAACCCCGTTTAAGAAACCCGCACTTTTTTAAAATAAGTCAGCATCACAATAATTTTGATTATTTTTCTCCCATCACAATACTGTGTCTTACATATAATATATATTAGGTCCTTACATATGAAATTGATGTTTTGCCGTACTGGCAAATTTGAACTCAAATATCTTCTCTTTGGTTAGGAATTCCAAATCCAAATTTATACAGCTATTTACTCATGTATTTGTGTTTTGAAAATTATAATTCATTTGTTTTTTCCTCAATTATTTTTTTCTTTGCGTCACTCAGTTTACAAAATGAAAAACTTGAAATATCGCGTTATTTACGAATACGAGTTCCACCGTGGCACCAGTGCTGCAGAAACGGCTCGAAGGATTAATGATGGGTATGGCGACGGTGCCGCAAAAGAAATACAGTGTGTTTTTGGTTCCAACGTTTTCGTTCTGGAAATTTCGACCTGCAGAACAAGCCCCGCGGACGGCCGGAGACCAAAGTTGATTATGAAGAATTGAAGGCTATTGTGGAAGCGGATCCATCGCAAACCACATACGAGTTAGCTGCAGGCTGCGGTGTTAGTGATTAAACTGTTTTAATCCACTTGAAGCAAATTGGTAAGGTGAAAAAGCTTGAAAGGTGGATACCTCACGGATTGAGTGAATCAAATCAACAAACGCGCGTTGACTGCTGCGTTGCATTACTCAACCGGCACAATAATGCAGGGATTTTAAATCGAATCATTACCTGTGATGAAAAGTGGATCCTGTACAATAATCGGAAGCGCTCATCGCAATGGCTGAACCCTGCCGAACCAGCCAAACCATGTCCCAAGCGAAAATTGACTCCAAAAAAGTTACTTGTGAGCGTTTGGTGGACTAGTGCTGGTGTCGTTCACTACAGCTTTCTTAAATCTGGCCAGACGATTACGGCAGATGTCTATTGTCAGCAACTGCAAACCATGATGGAAAAGCTAGCTGCTAAACAACCGAGGCTGGTTAATCGCTCTAGGTCACTGCTGCTTCATGATAACGCTAGACCACACACTGCACAACAGACGGCTACCAAATTAGAGGAGCTTCAATTGGAATGTCTAAGACATCCACCGTACTCTCCGGACCTTGCCCCAACAGATTACCATTTTTTTCGAAATTTGGATAACTTCTTGCAAAGGAAAAAATTCAACTCCGATGGGGCAGTCCAAACCGCCTTCAAAGATTTTATTGATTCCCGTCCGAATGGTTTTTTTAGTAAAGGGATCGATGAACTACCTATGAGATGGCAAAAGTGCATAGATAGCAATGGTACATACTTTGATTAAATAAATATATTATAATAAAAAAAAATCGGCTTTATGTTCCTCCCATACTAAACATCAATTTCATATGTAAGGACCTAATATTATGCTAACCCTAATATTAAAGCATGTAAAGCTATTATATATTTTTTTAAATTTCAAACAAAAATAATCTAAAAAGCCCATCCTTAAAAAAAATTACAAACTTTTTTGACGTAGGTTCATCTTTAAAATGGATATACGATTCATGTTCAAACATTATGCGCTGCAGTACTAGCGGAGCAATGAGCCTCAGCCGCGCGTTCTTCAATTATTATTTGTCTGTAGGCTCTGGTACTTTCTACCGCAGGGAGTGGGGTATCGTTGTACTTGTTGTACTATACACCGAGTATTATTTTGTTTAATGACTAATGGTTGACAATTAGTAAAATTAACGGGTTCAGTGCTATTAACTATTCAACCAACATATTACTATATTGTTTGAAGGCGCATTAGTTACGGAGTATTCAAACTCCTGCTACTGTGCCTTTTGCTACCTCCATAACATTTTTTATACATGGCAATAAATGAACTTTCGTATCTATGTAGATATAGTAAATCCTTTCAGATCACGAGTTTATTAAATTCACGACTTCTTATAATCCTGTTACCGTGTAATCTGAATAATTTTCGTATTTAGAAACCGCTTTATAGTTTTGATTAAAATTTGCCGCATGAGAATGTAGTAAACTGGGGTTACTGAGGAAAATTCTTATAGCATTTTTGTGCTACAGGTTCGTTGTATGATACACTTTTTTATATTTATTTTCTCTTTTATGTATATTTTTGATGTGAAGTAAGAAATTTTTAAACTTGTTTTTATTCAAGAGTTAAGGTTGTTATTACGGTCGTTAGACATATTTAACTGTAAATAGTTTCGGATATTTTATACGAACCGTACGTATTCCCGAGAAGCAAATCTCGACGTTTCGTTGAATACTTATTCAACGTCATCAGGAGGACGACCTTTACCTGCGGAGGTGGAGATCGGACTGATTAGGTGCTGCTTTCTAGGGCGTAAATTGTGTGCACTTTGTTGTGGAGTGTTCTCTTCTTCTACAATAGAGGTCGCCGGTATGCAATATGTACTAGTTACGTCGGCGGACTTTTCTGCGACTTCTCTCAAGGGTTGAATCAATGTCGTTAGAACAGGGCGCCAAATACTTGATAGTTTGTAACTGTCATCTCTATTGAAATTGGGATGTTTGTATATTTCAATGGACTCTCTCACTAATCTGGGTATAAGGTACGGTTCTGTTGATAAGATTTTTGCCTTGTCAAATCTGATGAAGTGACAGAGATTCCCTTTGGATGCATGTTCGCAGATTGCCGATATATTGGAGTTGTTGTTTTCAATTGCTCCAATATGTTTCCTCAATCGTGTAGCGATATTGCGTTTGGTTTATCCTATGTAGAAGAAGAGAACACTCCACAACAAAGTGCATACAATTTACGCCCTAGAAAGCAGCACCTACCTCCACCTCCGCAGGTAAAGGTCGTCCTCCTGATGACGTTGAATAAGTATTCAACGAAACTGCGAGATTCGTTTCTAGAAAATACATACGGTTCGTATAAAATATCCGAAACTATTTACAGTTAAATATGTCTAACGACCGTAATAACAACCTTAACTCTTGAATAAAAACAAGTTTAAAAAATTCGTATGCATTAAATTTAAGTTAATAATATTTTAAGAAACAGTAGCCGTAATAAAAAAACGAGCGAGCTTTACAGTAGTCGCATATGATGTGTAACATTTGTCACCTCACAATTAAAAATATCAATGGAGTAACAACAGAAAGTAATACAAGTAAAGATAATGTATGTGCATTTATTTATTATAATTTTGCCGCACTAGGTAGGTGCCGCATATTTATATATATATATATATATACGCATTTTGTTTAGAAATATGTTTGGACAATTATGTTTTTATTTATTTTCATAGATGGCGGTAGTGTGCCCCCATACATATTGTATGAAAACTTTGAATAAATATTTAAAAATAATCACATAAATTACATAAAATTTGAAAATGTAAATCATTAAGAGTAGTTATTTTATACATTTAAAAAAAACTATGTGTTTATTGGATAGTTTCGAAGATATAAGCCAAATATATCAAAGTTACAACATCCACACGCTTGACACCAGCAACGTAACATATATACAAAATCAGAAGCGCTGGCTGTTGGAAATGTGCGTCTTCGCTGTGATGGCACTTGCTGGACATTGATTTGTTTATAAACGATGATTTTTCTTCATCACGCGCGCTTTGCGCGCGCACATTGGTCAAATGAAATTGCGCGCGCTTCCCCGGCGTCTTATTTCCTGTTACGCATTTCCGTCCTTTTTCACAAAATCACTGCCAAATATTGCAGGAAAGCGAGAGGAAATATGTTACACATCAAAAAAATGTCAGATGTCAAGACAAGATATCAAAGTCTTATGCTTGTACACGCGCCATATTAGCGATACGGTCTATCCTACTTTTACGGCCTGACCTAAGTCTAT
Organism: Agrypnia vestita; assembly: GCA_016648135.1. Taxonomy (NCBI): domain Eukaryota; kingdom Metazoa; phylum Arthropoda; class Insecta; order Trichoptera; family Phryganeidae; genus Agrypnia; species Agrypnia vestita. Next base: position 55,072 of record JADDOH010023134.1, on the reverse strand, counting down.
GCCTGATGCAAGCCACGGCATTCGCTGGCGCACAAGCCGAGGCACATCGTAAAATATAGCGAGCTTCGTAGTTTTGAAAGAAAAGTCAACAGCGTGTGAGATGAGAGCTTCTTGGGAGATTAAACTTTTATATGTTGTACATCGTAAATTTCCTTCGCCGACCGACTTTTCTGCTCGCGTGTGCATAAAAAACCCATTCACCCGAATACTGAGCTAGTAAAGTTTCGGATGTAAAGAGTGCCTCGCGATGTTTCGTGCGTTGGCCGGGCTATAAACACAGATCTTAATTATAATCAAATAAATGTACAATCTCTCTTGTTATCGAGGCTTTTTCCTTCTTTATTGACAATTTGTTCCAAAATAGATATCTATCTAAAAAAAAATCAAATGCAAATGTATGTTTAATTATCAAAAAAAAAAATCTATTTATCTGAGTATTCAAGAATAAATTCAGATAAATAAAGAAAATTGGCAGGGAACCCAAATCCGTCCTCCGGAGCTAATTGATGTTTAGAATGTTTAAGCGATTTCATAATATAAATGATAGCATTGTATTCTATTCTATAAAAAAATTAGCATTTTATACTTACAAATCTGTACTCGGATGGTAGAGCGTTCGCTTAGCATGTGTAGATATACCTAAACTGGGTACCTCTAAAATCCTAAAATCTTTTTGATTCCAAAAAGGTGCTGGCGCCTGATAACAAGCAGATCCCGGCCCCGGCACCGGCAAATATGAAATAGAACACAAAGTAAAAGTGAGAGAAAAAAAAAGAATGCTAACGCAGTTATCGAGACATTGTTCTTGGCCACCGCTGATTTATTGTATTCTACATAATTATGTGGGGCATAAAAGCCGAGGCAGCAATTCCTTCAGAAGAACTTTTCAGAGAATGTCACGTCCTGGACATCAATCAAACATATTTACTCAACACTTTAAAATATTTTTTCCGACATAAACAAGATCACCAACAAATAACTCACTCACACTCAACAAGGGCACAGGTGAACTGCAACTATCTTGTACCAAAATTCAAAAAAACATTTTCACAAAGATTTCACCTCTTCCAAGCACCAAAAACATTCAATACTCTTAACACTAAACTTAAAACATGTAGCCATAGTCTCGCGTATTTTTCTTCTAAAGTGAAACTCTGGCTGCATGAAAAGGGAAGGAAGCATGCCCAAAACCTATTAAAAGCCATGATATAAACTAAATTTAAAATATACTATTCCTACAAGAACATTTACTGTCATCTTTTTAAATACTTTTAATTGTTTTATTTTATTTTATTAATATCCTATTCAGATCATTTTTTTTCCTTTGTCTATAATAGAATTAATTAACACCATTATTAAATTGTAAACATTTAATTATTACTATTACTTAATTTTAATTGGCAATAAGATTTATTTACAAATGTTATATAAATAATAAATATTCTTGAATATTATACTACTGGAAGAGCACTGTCTGCTATAATACAGTAAATTACTAGTGTAGCAGGCAGGGCGTCAAATCAATTTAGTGTTTACTTGCTGCCAAGACACTCAGCAACAATGAAAAAAGCTTAATTTAATTTTGTAAACTGTAAACATTTGTAACATTGAAAAAAGCTTAATTTAATTTTGTAAACACTGTAAACATTTGTAACATTGAACATTGAATAAACATTTATTATTATTATTTTATTATTTAATAACGGAAAAATATTTGAATTCAGTCATCGTGGAATATTAATTTAGAATGTACTGAATTCGAGATTTTGTATGAAATATGGTTTATGTATAAATTTATAGGAAACATGATTTTGGAAGTCATAAAAACATATATGTGTCATAATTCAGTGCATTATAAATTAGTAATTCTCGGCGACAGCATTCAAAACATTTATATACATTTTTTTGATATTGCTGCCATCGCTTTTATACCCCACGTATGCAGTAATTGCAACGTCATCATGCCATTGACATTCATAAATGCATTTGTGGTCTCACGTATGGATTACTGTAACACTGTTTATGCTAGGCTGCCGATATTTTATCTGAATGAATAGATTACAATCTATTCTGAATGCGGCAGCACGGTTGATATGAAACAATAAAAATTAAAAATGTATGAAACGTCAAAATTCTCACACGCAACATCACTTTTGATTAAAATGCATTGACTATGTATCCCTGAAAAAGTGAAACTCAATTTGTGTTGATAAAATTCAATTTGATATTCAATAGCTCCGTATACTGGACAATTTGACGCCAAACTTTATTTCATATGCAGGAAGCATTCGCAGTGGCAGCCCAAAAGCGTGGAATTGACTATTCTTTTATAAAAAACTGAAATTTTTAAGGTAACCTTTTAGGTAACATTTTAAATAAAAACCAAAGTAAATAATATAAATAATCCATTTAATAATAATATCATTGACGCAAAATATGTAAGATGCAGACCATTTTTAAAGATTTATATAATAACAAAACTCGATCCGTGTTCATTGCAAAAGTCTATCTACGAAAAATATAACATTTTAATAGTCAAATACTATTACAGATTTTTGCAAAAATATTTACAGATTTTTTAAAACATATGTCGACATGATGTCAAATAGAAATTTCGTAAAATATTTTATATTTGTCTGAATTATATTTAACATATAAAATGATAAAAATACATATTGAGATAATTGAAACAATTTACAATTAGTGCGAATGTTATGTACATATTTTTAATCAATAATTTGAAATTAATTTGGTTGCAGCATCTTTTTATGTAATCCATAAATCATTACATTTTTCACATAATTTGTGGTATCATTTTTATTAAAATATAATACACATGTAATGATACAGTTTACAATTTTCATCGGAGCATAAGTTTTCAAATCGAAAATGTAACACGAGGGTGGCCAATTTGAATGACTTAAAGGCACTCGGGGTGGAAGGGGTGAAGGTAGGTTCCTGCGACGCACCCCCTCGAGTTTCTTCCCAACTTCATGCAGCGGCCAACGACCCTTTTCATTACCTGAAATTTTAAAGGTTTTCGTACATGTCCTTTGACCAAACAGGTTGTACGGCTGGATTTAAAATAATAAATAACGAAACTCGTCAAAAAATGTATGTTTGTTAAGCCGAAATAATTTAGATTGAAGATTATTTATATATTAAAGAATACACATTTTTACTGCGATTTTGCATTTTAAAAACAAAGTTCTGTGTTTTGTAAGCAAATTTATAAATCAATTAGAAAAGGGCATACAGAAAAATTAAATCAACGAAAAAATATGCAAGCTGCTACGGGACTCAAACACCGGACCTCCACCCTATACAGGAGTGGAGCGTTATCCAGTTTCGCCACAGTACATTAACGTCCAATTTTGCAATTCGTAACATCAAAATACGTTTGTATCTATTTGTAACAATGTATGTCACTAACGCTATCATACGGCGCAAGTAATGATAAAGTATATAAATGAGATAAGAAAGCAAAAAATGCATAATTCTCTATGTAACAAAGTCCATTACTAACGATACCAAATGGCATATAATAATGATGAATATAAAAAACTAAATAAAATTGCATAATTCTCTATATAAAGCTATCACTAACACCGTCAGTACGCTAGCATATGGCTTATATAATGATGAACTATAAAATAATGAGGTATAAAAATATTTTTTAAATATATAATTATCTTTGTAACATGGTCCATCGCTAACGCCACCAAAACTACGCTATATGGCGCTGTTGCCACAGCCTTAATTTTTGACCGAAATATATAATAAAAGTACGTCATTTTTTAATGATTATGATATTTTTATGCTACTATGCTATTGTGATGTTAGTATGATATTTTTTTTCCTTTTTTTAATTGAAGCGTTAAACACTTCATAAAGACACCCAAAGTTGAGTAATAACATAGATTTATTATGACCTCGCCGGTATGAGAAGCCAGTGGATGAGGGCCTCATAATAAATAAGTTTGTAACAGAAACAATAATAAAATAATTTGTGGAAATGGAGAATTTGAAATATAGGTTGTACACCTAAATGCCTCTGTATAAAGGCAAGATCGAGAATGCGGGAACCCATAGGGCGAAAAGTTTATTGAGCTTGGTTGGTTAGGGAAGGTACACCCTGATTACAGTAAACTTAGAACCTATATACCTATACGATGAAACTAAATTATATCCCTATACGATGAAAGTACTGCTTGTGTAAGAATCAATGGATCATTCACACCAGGATTTGATGTCACAAAAGGTGTCACATAGGGTTGCGTGATGTCTCCATGGCTGTTCAACTTGTATGTGGATAGTGAAGAGGGACCGACCACACCCAGGAACGTTTTATAAGAAGTAGCTCCTAATTATATCGGCCCTATACTTTCACTACCCAATTCGACATTTTTATGTTTAAGTGTTTATCCTCCCCACACCACTTAAACTTTTGCCAACAATAGAAAACAATACAAGGAACGGAATGAGACAAGATACACGATAAACATATATGTGAGGAAATACAAATAAAGCCAAAAAATTCGTAAGAAACGAAAGTGAACACAAAATTACACCTTAGAGACAATTAAACAAAGTACGATAGTTACTCTTGTGAGGGAAAAATAAAGAGAAGGTTGTACAACACAAACGAACAAAGGACTCACCAGTCCTGAAAACCACTGCCGTCAAATATAAACAACGGTAGAGATCAAGCTTATGACGTTACAGGTAAGGATTAAAAAATAACATGTCAACTGGATTGTAATGTAAATAGCAGATAAAAGGAAAACCAGCACATAACAGTCACACCCGGCCCCCTACGGTTTTCCCAGCAAAAGACCCACACCCGAATAAAAGATTTGAAGCACGATTAGTTGTTTGCATTCCTGAGAAGGCCAGCGTTTCCGAAGGAAAGTTCACCTGTCCCCCTTATCAGATCCCCCTATCGTTTAGAATGGGGCAGTCTTTCAGTAGGTTCTCCGGTGTCTGCCTCACGTGGCCGCATGCATACCACGGGTCACTAACAAGTCCCAAGTCTAACACTTTTCTTCTGAACTCACCGTGACCTGAAACCATCAGCACCGCGAAATAATCCAACAACAGAGGACCGCCTCCTTCCCCATCTCGAACTGATACAGAGGAGAAGAAGAGCTAGATCCATCTCCACTGTGTTGCTGTATCCCAACTAAGGATTATTATCGGTTCATATTCGGTTCGGTTTTTCTAGTCCCGCAATCCCGCGATTGAAAAAACCTGAATTCCGGAATTTTCGGGACCTATACAAAAAAAAAGAGAAAAAAAAAATAGCGGCCCGCTATTTTTTATAAAAAAAATTATCTAATTTGTTTGTGCGCGCTGTGTGCCGGTCTGGCCACACCTAGTGAAATAAAGCGCGACTTGAATCGAGACGTCACTCATCGGTCGATTCATTAGTTGCGTCCATCAGCAGGTATAACGTAATATTCCTATGTAATATATTATTATTAAATAAGTAGTTATTATTATTGAATGTAGAATTGGCTGAATATTATTATTTTTATATGATTATTATACTGTGTTTTTTTATGTAATTGAATTATGACATGGATTATGGCCAAATTTACATCCGTTGAATTGCAATTAAAGATCCCTATCTTGAGAAAAATTATAAATGCTTAATAACAATTCCTTCCACAAGCTTTGAAGCCCGAAAAAGCATTTTCTGCTGTATTGTATATTCGTACATTCCAGTGCTTTCAATTGTACGTTAAAAATGTACGAATATATTGGTCGTAAACTGGGAAGCTATCTCAATGATTCGAGTATCGGCAACCTTCTCAGGCGGAAAATATATAACCAAAATTCTAAAAAAGAGGACGCTGAAATCTTGTCAATAATCTGTTGATTATTTTTAATACTCAATATGCCATATCGATGGTCTCTACTTAAACTGTCGAATCTGCAAAAATTCATTTTTCGTTTAACGATCCAATTTACTATATATTACAGACAACGTTAAAAAAAGTTTGATTTTCCTTCGTATTTACTTTTTTTAAAGATTTTTTTTATATTTGCAACACAAAGTGCCTTATTATAATATAACATAAAAGTCAGACTGATAAAATACTGCGTTAATAAATAAATAAATTGTTGTAGTAGCTAAAGCTACTAGCATTATTTCTTTTACACCCCTCCATTTTCGATAAAAGAGGGAAAGCTGAGATAAATGTCGAGAGAAGGTGTATAAGCTTGAAGGGAATAAGATGAATGGTGCTTTGGGTGCCACAAATTCTAACAGAAACAAATAAACTAAGGTAACAAATAAAAGACTAGCGGTACACAATGGAATGCTGGTACCAACACTGAAGTACGGAAGTGAATTCTGGAGCTGATGTTATTGACTATATCCAGTACTGATGTTATTGCCTGGAGCTGGTAGAAGAGGAACGAAAATAAACTAAATGCAGTAGAAATGAGATCTCTTAGATGTAATTGTGGCAAACCCATTTACGATTAGTACCAATAGAATGAACAAATTATTACAGATACTAAAGCTGATCTTAGCACAGTGAATAGAATTTAAAAATGGTCGCTCAGGGCATTTAGGCATCTTGAGCGAATGAATGAGGAATTGACGAAGAAAAATATATGATGCAAATGTTGACGGCGCCAGAAAGAGAGGTGGCCGCAAAAGACTAGACTTTACCAGTTTAACCAGATACTGGAAGACGGTCCTGTTAGGAGCCTCAACAATCGTCGAGCTTGCATGCGAAGATGAATGAATTTCAATATGGCCAACGTTGTGTTTATGGACAGAACAATGATACACTCAATCCTATCTGCCTACCCATGCGAGGAAACGGCGTGATAGTAAGTTACCTAAATAAATTCATTTAAAGCTGGAGAATATGTTATTGAATAAAGAATCACCAGATGTTTAATAACAGAAGCTCTAACACGTAGGTACGGCCTTCTACAGCGACTGCCGCCCTCGACAGCTCAACACCCTCTCGCCGGCTTACGGAACGACCGATTCATTTTTAGGAATTTATGCGACCCATTATCCCCATAAATGTCCGCTATGGCGCCGACGTTTGTGACGTCTCATCTTCAAACAAGTTTTGCTAAAAACTTAACGATCGCCGTACGCCGTATATGTAAAAAGTAAATATAACCGAATTGAATTTGTACTGTTAATTGTAATTAACGAGGTCAGTAATTCGTATAAAAATAATAAAATAAAAGAAAGGCGTGCTCTACATAATATTTATGGATATCATAATTATGATTTAACATTTGACAGATGGAATTCACAATAGAAAATAGAAATAGAATTCACACAAAAAGTTGTGTGTGCAAGCAACCCTCTCTTATTGCCAGTGGTCACATTGCCTGGGGCTCGCGGGTCTAAGAGACCGCTCGTGGACGCTGGGAGTTGACTATTGGCAGTGTCACTGAAGGAATGCAGCTGTGATGTTACGAGGCATTTTATAGGCATATCTTTACCAGCAAAATACATACCACCGCGACCCTATCGAACTTTGAGCAGGGTTAAATTCAAACTAGTAAATTACTATGTTTAAATATTATTAAGCTCTGTTGCAGATATCAAGTTGTTTGCACAATTTTATTAATTAATAAGCAGTACACTCATATTATAATATAGGTGTAAAAACCGTGACCAACCCCTGTTTTCCACTATACCTCACGTATATCAAAATAAATAGCCTGCTTAATATAATTAACGAGAGATTATCAAAATTTATACAAATATTATATAATTGTAATAAATAAGGATTACCAAGAAAAGCTCCCGTTTGAAAACATTACCTTGCCATTTATTTGGTTTCGTAATCCCGTTTTATGTACAGCCGCAAGCTCCGTTATAATTTTCTAGAAAGTTATGTTAACATATTCCAGAAATCTTTGTTCGCCCTTTCCATGAATGCCGGTACCGTCATCTCCAAAGTCATGCTCTGCAGTACATACCTACCTGAAACATGGTTCTTGTTCGTTTTGGGCTTACAAGTTCATGTGAAAAAATTTGCTGTGTTTTATCCATTTTTAATGTGAAAAAGATCCTTCGAATTGTTGGCTCGAAGGAATTCAGGTTTAGCGTGAATTTTTGTGATTATACAATTTATATTTTAATGATATACCTATATCTGTAACGATTTAGATTACAATTTTCTACAACTTTTTAAATTGAAAAGATAACACGATATTGGCCAATAACGCACGCGGGATGGATATTTTACTAATTAATGGGTCATGGGGTCACTATAGCGTATATTTGGTAAACCAGTATATCGGCAATAGAAAGTTCTCGGTCAGTTATGGAAACATCTATCTATGTGAATTTATTTTTTGTTGGTATATTTTTCTATGTATATTTCTAAGTGATTTATCTAATTTATTTTTATTTGTCAAGCAACTGCGTTCTGAAAAATCGCAACTTCAGAATCGAAATGTGAATTGATAAAAAATTAAATTGACGTCGTGATTATCAAAATACAATCATTATTCAGTTAATTAAATGTCTAATTAAATACCTGGAATTCCACGTGACAGGGTATAGACGCTACCGCGTCTTCAGCTGGACTGGCCTCAATAGAGTTACTCCTTCCACCTCCAATACCATCTTCGTCCACCATGATCTCTGTAATGTGCCCCCTGGAGAATCTGGCAGGCAGAGCAACCAAGATAATGAGGAAACAAGCAACCGATAGATTCGCCATTGTTGCTCCTAGTCCTGGTGAACAACTGTGACCATCCCTAGATAGAACTTGGCTTTTATACTACGAAACATATTAAAGAACATTCACTTGTTCAGAAAACGATTTTTACAAAACCATGACAAAAAAATAACAAACGGAAATTGAATTAACGATCCATTGGAACGTCAATGGCGCACATAAAATTTAAAACATTTTTTATGTTATAAAAAAACTTTTTTTAATAAAAAATATAACTGGTTTCTCAGTATTATTATTACATAAAAGTAAGTTTATTGATATTTCAGTAGGCTTCATGAGATCCTAGGAGGGTTTTAGTTACCTCATTTTATTTCTTTGCATTTTTTTTCTCAATATACCTGTGAGGATCTCCAATCTCCTGCCGAGGAGAAAGGTTTTTTTCACATTGCCACGAATTAAAGATTATTTACGGAACAATATTTACCTAAATCGATTAAGTTATTTTTTTCTAATATGAAGAGATTTTAAAAAATAAAATATTTTTTTAGATGATGTAGATTTTCTAAAATAATAAATGACTCACATTAACACTAGAAAAATATTATTTTTAAAAATGTAAAGTTAAAAAAAAACTTGTAATTGTAAGGAAAATAGTAGGTATTGTATGTTTATAAACTCCAGCTTTGACAGTGCGAAGGCGATAATAGATACACTTTATTTGTGTGTCTATTTCATTTGAAATTGCAGTGGACTTCTCTTCCCCAGTTGGTTTTCTCATTACTAAGGATCGCGACCCCGGGTTATGGCCTGCTGATGCGCTTGAGAATGTTCTTCCATCTTAGAACACGAAGAGTAGCGAAATTGTGAACATCAAGAAACGCGAAATTTCGGGAATCCCTTTCAATAGCGTTTTTACTTTGATACAAATGACAGAGCGCGCCGCGAGTTTAATTGTTAATGTAAATAGGCACCTAATTGTTGTTTTCTGGACTTATTTGTTTATTCTCTTTTTATATGCTCAATATTGAACTTTCGTTTCATATAACTGTGTGTGTTTTTTTTTTCATTTTAATAATTTGGAGTGTGTGTAAATTTTGGATTAGTGTTATCTCGGATTAAGTGAACACCCTGTTTTTAAAGTTTTTAATTTTTTGTGTTTGTAATTATTTTCCTATTAAATTCTATTGTTTTATACTTTAAATATTGTATTTTAGTGTTATGCATCTGTACGCGACTATATGTATTTTTTCGAATTAGTTGTCATGTGTTTGTATTTTTTTTTTTGGTTTTTAATCTGTTTATTTTTTCCCCTACCGTTTCTACTCCGTTCATTACCCATACCTACCCTACCTACGGGTTTTTATGTGTTTAATTTTTTTCCCTACCTTATTCCTAAAAGTTATATTTCAAATATTGGACAGATATACACATCATTTTTCTACGACCTTTATTTGTTGAGGAATTTTTCCACCGACCTTATTTAATCCTTAGTTTAAACATTATTTGTCAAGCCCTATTTTATATATTTCCGCATTTTTATTGTACTATTTTCATATATGTGTAAGGCTGATGCCTTGAGGCAACGTTATTGAAATTCAACTGGCCGAATAGCTGTACTAAGCAAACATGAATCAATAAATAATAAATATTTTGTTCTTCCTATTTGTATATTTTTGAATATCTCTAACCCGCCGCGCCCGCGCCGCTGGGAACCGATCTTGTTTACGAAGCTTCGACATTAAGGAAATTGGGAAGCCATACATGTCTTCAATTAGCTTTTTTCAAGCAATTAGCTTACTTCAAGTATTCTTCAGATTGAGTGAAGGAGTACAAAAATCAAGTAGGTAGGTACATATCTTAATAGGTTAATTTTTTATTTTTTTTAATAGATAAATCTTTACTTTGGTTTAGAAAATACGTTTATGAAAAAGATTTTTTTAATATAATATAAAAAACGGTTTAGAAAATCACCATTTATATTCCCGCTAAAACACTTATTTTCGCAGGTGACGTCAAGCGTCAATTTTTATGTCGACACGTAACAGCACATTCGCGTATTTAGACGTTCATCCGTTTTTTTACAAAACAAGCCGAGTTTTTTGTACAGTGCGTCCATAATGTGTGGGAAAAGTTTTGTAGATATTGTATCCTACCCAAAAGTAGAAATTCATCCCTGAAAACTCCCGATAATGTTAGAGAAAAATGAAACCAACATTGAGGCATTAATTTTCGGTAATTTATCAGATTTTCCTTGTGAAGATCCAACCTCCATTATTTTAAATGTGTTCTTAGAGAGTTAATTTATTAAAATAGGTTACAAACATCGCAAAAATTTTATATAAATACCAAACAAATACGAGTAAAAGACTAACTCATAAAAACCAAGTTTTTATTATACTGCCTTTCTCATTGAATCAGATTTCATGCCTACTGCAAGCGTCGAGATCATTACTCATTTGTATTGATTCCAATTTGAAAAAACTATTAAAATTTCGAAAAATCCAAAATTATACCTACTATAATTATTATTTTTTTTAAACGAAAAATTGTTAGATCATTTTTATCGTCGCCACGATAATACGTTTCACCTCAATTGGATCACGGAAACGGGTTAAAAATCGATCCAAAGTTTTTCTGGCAGACAACAAACCGCAGACGCTACGAGTTAAAAGAAACGGAGTAAAAACAAAGCGAAGACGAACAGTGACTACAGAAAATAACAGTAACAAACACCGTAGAACAGTGGTTCCTAAAGTTGACGTGACCGGGACCCACCAAAAAAAAACATTCGGAACCCACCTCCTGCCTCGCATTTTCCCAATTCATATTGTTACCCAATACGCAAAACTGTTCAATTAAGAAAAAAAGAAAAACCTTCAAATATAATCGAAATTTTTAATTACGAAAAATGTTAATATGTAATATTTTAATGGGAAGGGTGAATTTGTTGCCTTTTTTTGTTATAATAGCATTAGCGTTGACTTCAATTTTAGTCACTTAATTGCAGTGAATCCGACACGTCCAAAAAGAAAAATGTCCAAGTATAATCGCGTCGACTTCAATTTTGGTCAAAAAGTATTTTTCAGCGATGTATCTTCTGATAAATCAATAAGCTCTTCACTTGCTTTTGTTGATATTTCAGTCGGTATGTTATCTTGAAATGGATTTTAAATCCAGTTAATCCTGTTGCACTTTTTCATCTCTTCTTCGAAGTTGGCGTTAAAGTTATTTTTCAACTCTGTTAAATGAGTGAAAATTGCAGACACTACATTGATATCTGGATGCACTTCGTTATCTATAATAAACACGACACGACCCGGATGAGACGTGATGCGCGGTGTTGTGACTGCGACCCACAAGTGGGTCGCGACCCACGGTTTGGGAAACACTGCCATAGAATATTATGCTTTATCTATATTTCCTGCACAGTGAAGTCATATCGCGTTTTAATGGAATCGTATTTTTACTCCCTTTATATTAACTCGTAGCGTCTGTCTGTCTGATTGAAGCAAAAATTTTGGATCGATTTTTAACCCTTTTCCCGTGATCCAATCGAGCTGAAAGTTTGCAAGCAGACTCGTGGCGACGATCAAAAAGATCTATCAAATTTTCGTTAAAAAAAATTAATAAGTATAGAATAAATTTGGATTTTTAGAAGTTTTGAATGGTTTTTTCATACAACTTTCTCAGTTTTTTGAAGAGATTGCGACGCATCTGGTAGACACTAAACCTAATTATAGTATAATTTTGGATTTTCGGAAATTTTTTATTACTCCCTTTCGTAGCGTCGCCCGACCGAAGCACAACGCGTAGGTTAAGCGCCAAACCAGTTTCCACCAGTAAATGAGAAAGGGAGTACCTATAATAAAAGCTTGGTTTTTATGGGTTAGTTTTTTTAAGATTTTTATTATAAAAATTATGAATATTTATTTATTTATTTGTTTATTTATTTATTTATTAAACGTCCTTATGGGCTTTTACAATATACAGAATAATTTTTTTTTCAAATAACATAAGACAGTTAAAATTAAAATACAGTTAAAAGTTACAATAATAATAGTTAAAAGTTAATAATAATAATAATAATAATACAGAAAAACATAAAAACATAAGATAAAATAATAATAAAGTTAAAGGTAGAAATAATAATAGTAGTAATAATAATAATAAATAATAATAGTAAAATTAATAGTAATAGTAAAATAATAGGTAAAATTGAAAGATTTATTGTCCATTTCCATTTTGTTGGGATGTAAACAATTGTATCAGCTTTGTCCTATAAACAGTTATACTATCAGCAAAAATGTCAGCTGCCTCTGCATGCTCATTCCCTAATGAGTGTAATCTGGGAATTACAGAGTTTGCTAATGCATTAGTTCTGACACTTCCACTATAATAGAATAATGCACTGTGTCTTGATGACCTCGATGGAGCATATAAGTCGATCAGACTACTAATCTGGGGGCAATCAATCAAACTATTTACGATCCTATAAAGAAATAATAGGTCTGTTACAGTACGTCTCACAGACAAGTTTAAAAGTTGTAAATAACTAAGGAGATATTCATAATTGATATCTTCCAAGCGTATATTTAATTTGTAATTAATAAATCTTAAATATTTTTTTTGGACTCGTTCAATTGCCGTTGAATGATTAACATAGTGAGGAGACCAAATGATCGAGTTATATTCAACCTGAGGTCTGACAAGAGAAGTGTAGAGGACTTTATAAGTGCGCAGGTCTGTAAAGTTTTGCGCAGTTCTTAAAACAAATCCCAACATTTTGAGACCTTTATTAGTTATCAAGTCAATGTGGGGAATGAATGATAATTTAGCATCAAAAATTACTCCCAGATCACTTATCTCCTCAACAAAAGGTTTACATCACTAATTTCGTAGGTGAATTTAATAGGAATCTTTTTTTTTGTAAAAGTAATAGATTGTAATAGATTGAGATATTTAGATGAAGTTGATTGTTGGTACACCATTTGAACAGGGAATCCAAATTTGATTGTAGTTTCATACAATCGGACATACTTTTCACTGATCTAAATATTTTCAAGTCATCGGCAAATATCAGAAATTGTACATCATCAAAAATGTCAGCAATGTCATTTATAAAAAGGATGAACAGGATTGGTCCGAGGTGTGAGCCCTGCGGGACTCCACTCAAAGCAATGAATTCTTCTGATAATGAAGAGTTAATCTTTACCGAAAGGCTTCTATTGCATAGATAGCTACCTAACCATTGTAATAATTTACCATGAATGCCCAATCTTTGGAGTTTATCCATCAATATAAGATGTGACACTTTGTCAAATGCTTTAGAGAAATCTGTATAGATTGAGTCTACCTGGTTTCCCTTTCCCAGTTCATTGGATATGTAATTTTCATACAGTAATAAATTAGTAGCTGTTGACCTACCTGAGAAAAAACCATGTTGGAAAGGTGATATTACGGGTTTCATTTGGTACATTATATTATTCAGTAAGAGTTTTTCAAAGAGTTTTGGTATTGATGATTGAATACAAATAGGTCTATAGTTTTTGATATCACTTTTAACACCCTTTTTGAAAATTGGCATCAGGAAGCTACTTTTCCAGACATCAGGATAGCAGCCTGTACTCAAAGATAAGTTAAATAAGAGATATAACGGATAGGAGAGATGATCAACACAATTTATCAGGAATATTTGTGATATCCTGTCTGGTCCAGCGCTTTTAATGTGATCCAGTTGTTTAATTAGAGTTAAAATCTCACCTTGATTAATATGGACATTAGATATATTTATTTGATCAGAAACCTCAACATTCGGTATATAATTATCAGACACAGAGGCACTATCGTATACGCTTTTAAAGAAATCTGCGAACATGTTTGTTATTTCATTTATGTTGTTTCCTACGACATTATTGAGGTACATTGTATTTGGTATATCAGTATCATTTTTTCTCAATGAATTTGTGTATTTCCAAAAATTTTTTGTGTTGTTTTGTATATTTTTCTCAATATTATTTACATAGTTATTGAAACACAGTTTTGAGAGAGCGGTACATTGCTTCCTCAATCTAGTAAATTCAGTGTAATCGCACAGGTTTCGACTTTCTTTGTATATTTTGTGGGCAGATTTTTTAAGATTTGTCAAATTAATTAGCTCATAATTAAACCATTTAGGGTATTTTGATTTAAATTGCTTGCTTCTAGGAACAAATTTTTCTATAATTTGATAAATTGACTTGTAAAATTGGTCAGCTGCGTTATTAATGTTTCCATTGGACAAGTTATTCCAGTCGATATCATCGTTTTGGAGGAATGACCAATCAATGTTTGAAAGATGAGTGTTAATACTCACATAATCTGCTTTACGAAAATTGAAAGATGTTTCTTCCTGGTTTGTGGGGGTAGCATTATGATTATGATTTGGAACACCTTCTCTATGAACAAATAATGGAAATTCTAATGGCGGGTGATGGGGGTCTGTTTGAAGAAGTGAGTCACCTGATATTTCTACAGACAATTTAGAATCACTGGAGAATACTAGATCCAGTAAGCGATGATTGACATTGTATATTGAGTTCACTTGAGGTAGTGCCAAGAAAGAGGACATGTCTAAAATTTCACGGGCGCTGTCTGACATAAGTGTATTGGTATAATTTTCGTCATCCATATCCCACTTAATATTTGGTAAATTGTAGTCACCAGTTCAAATGTAAACTGCTTCAGGATATTTTGACCTTATAATTTCAACGTCTTCCACATGATTCTTGTATACTTGTGCATCGGATGAAGGAGGAATGTAAACACAGCCGATGATAATTTTGCAGTGTGAAGTTTTAATCAGGACGAAGACTTGTTCTATATTATTGTGTTTTGTAGGAATCTTAGATGACATGATTTTATTTGCTACAGTTATTAGTACACCACCTCCTCTTGATTTATGGCTAGTATCTTGGTTTCTATCGCATCTATAGATATTGTGATTTAAAAATCCAAGTTCTTCTGTTTTTATTTGTTGGTCAAGCCAGGTTTCTGTCAGGAGGAAAACATCGAAAAAAAGAAGAGGAAAGGTAGTTTTTAGTTCTTTAAGTTTGGTTTTCATTCCGCGTACATTCTGGTAATAGAATTTAATTGACTTTAGTTTTTTGGGTGAAGTTTAAATATTTTAGGTTTGCCATCAATATATTTAATAGAAAGGTTTGATTCACCGTGTTGAGATCTGGTTGCGATTTCTTGACGAAGTGCAGAAATTTGCTTTCGTTGTAATATTGTTAAGTCATTAAATATCTTTATACTGCTATCTGAAATTTGTCTTTTATTTTTTAAGATAGATATAGCCTGTTATGAATTGTTTAATATAACTTTCCTAGTTGTGGCCTAGATTTGTTTGGTTTTGGCGCGCCTAGATTTGTTTGGTTTTGGCGCGCCAATCCGAAATATTTTAATTTCATCTTTGGTAACAGTATTGTTGATTTTGCTCAGAACGCTGAATACCTTGGCAGCGACCTCATTCATTTTATGGATTTGAGTTTCGGCTTGACTTTCTTCAACATTTACCATAATTATGTTTTTTGATCTGGTTTTTCTTTCTTCAATTTCATCAATTGTATCACATATATCGAGATTTGTATTACTAGATGTAGATTGATTATGGACCATAGATTTGTAAGCGGAGAGTTCACCTTCCATGGCAGCATTTAACCGCCATGTGACCAATGGCTCCAAGCAGTTTAGTTGTTTTTGCCATAACTTTTGCTATTTGTTCTCTTGTAAATTTGTTGCCAAAGTCAGTGAGTATTTGTGCAATGGAATTTACAGCATCCTTCGCTTTTAAGATGAAATCTTGCGAATTTTTTAGTTTATCCATTTTTTAATAATATATATATTTATGTATGGATGATAACCCTGATTTTTACCATACACTAGTGACGTTTTGTGGAATACCTGCTTGCACTGACAACAATAACTATACACTGACTTTATTTGACTTTTTACTGTGAAATGTGAAGTTTATAATTAGTTTTATTCACTTTCAATTTAAGATATGGCAGTGAGCTACCGAATTACACAGGACTCCACTGATCCAATTGGTATTTTGGTTGTTTGACACTTGAATGTTTAGGAACACTTAAATGACTGACAGGTTTGGTCTTATGAAGCGGAATGATGAATGAATATATATATACATGCACACATACATATACATACACACACATATACATATATATACACATGCACACACATATGCATATATATACACATACACACATATACACACACATATATATATATATAATGTTCGTGAAACAAATAGTGTGCTATAAATATGTAGAAAGAATATAAATCTAGTAACATAATAAGTTTTTTATTGTCAGTTAACAATTTTTTTATGAACTTTTAATAAATAGCTTATCAATTTCTTTTCTGCATTCGGATTTTTGATTTCGGATAGGTTTTAATAAGTGGAATTTCTTTTTTTATGTTGTTATATAATTTGGGTGCTAAGTACCTATGCATAATTGTTTTGTCTATTGGTCCCAAATTAATGTTCGTGCTCTACGCTCCTCATCTTTTCAGCACAGATGGTCGATGTACGTATGGGCTGGTATCTTAGATGATAAAATAATTGGACCACTTTTTCTCCCATCCAGAATGACTAGTGCTAATTATTTAGCATTCTTACAGAACGATTTACCATCAACTTGCATCATCAACCATCAACCATATTGCACTTACTACTATTCGGGGAATGTGGTTTCAGCATGGAGCATCATGCCACTCCGCGGTGGAGGTCCGTCGGGTGTTAACAGCTGAATGTGGCTCGAATTAAATAGGAAAATATGGAACTTTTCCCTGGCCTCCTAGGTCGCCCGACCTTACACCGCTAGACTTTTTTCTTTGGGGGCAAGAAAAAAATCTTGTATATAAGTAAGTACCTTCGGCAAATGAGGGAGAGATACGCGGTCGCATAATTGAAGCATTCAATAAGATGTCCAGCGAGAGTGAACTAACATTACCAAGCGTTCATCAATTCTGCGTTAGACGAGCGGAATTGTGTCTTAGAATTAGGTCAAAATTTTGAACATTCATTGTAGTAGGTGTGTGGTGAGATTTTTATAAGTTTTGATGTACAATTCAAAAGTTAATGGTTTATAAAATTATTAGTGTCAAGTCTTGTTTCGTGTTTGAACTGTGTACTTGTTTAACAAGGATGGCCAGTAACCTTAACCAGACATATCAGGGTAAGCATAAACAAAATTTATGCTTATTTTTTTTTTACTTATTTACCAATATTTTATATTATAGGCGGCCCTACATCTGGGTGCCTATCATGCCATCTAATGCTTACATGATGTACCTGTAATAATAAGTAATTGATAATGTACCTACAGCGTGTGTACGAAACATAATTTTTTATTTGAATGTATTTAAGACATGAATTAAATGATGATTGATTTCTTTTTCGAAGTCGCAAGCCGTAAATAATAGATACATAAATACTTACTGAATAGAATATGCAGTTATGTAATAAAATGTTTTTTTTTTTATTTAACGCATCTTAATAATTGACAGATAGTCACGATTTTATCAAAAGTGGGTATTGCATTATTTATGTACGCATATATGAATTAGGTGCCTATTTCAAATGTGCTCTGAAGAACAAATAAATGGCTCTCGATTCGGCAACGCAAATTAACTATAGACGTAATCTGTAGGCTGATAAGCAAAACAATTTCACAAATTTCATATGATTCTGTTAAAAGCTTAACGAAGAAAAATGTATGACTTTTACATTTATTTTTACAAATTTATTGTACTCAATGTAAGTTTAAATTAATATTTGAGAAAAAAATGAATATTTCATATTACATATCACATTTTCAAAAAAATGTTCGTGATACATGAATACAATATCTTTACATAGGTAGTTACATACGGAGCTCCACGCCTTCTTTCGCACATAAGGAATTAGTGAATTTTAGGGAAGTAAAACAAGGCCTAAAGTGAGCATGCGCAGTATCGACCTTCTCTAGGCCTTGCTTATTAGTGGCATGTGTGTACGCACATTGCTGGTAACGAGCATGCCACTAGCCATACAACCGACGGTTGATTTATGAGCATGCCACTAAGTGACATGCCACTAACTAGCATGTGTATCGTTACCTTTAGTTTCCGTTTGCCGGCGTACGCCGGGTAGGCTGCACGTGGGCACGTCTCTCAAGTTCGTTTCATCGTATTTCGGAATTCACCGAAATTTCACGTCAAAAATATCGTGAAATTATTAGTATGAACAGAAATTAATTATGAAAAGAATAAATTAATTTTATTTTTCAGATAATTTATTTTGAAAACTTTCATTTAGTCACAACTCAATTTTTTTTAGTTTATTTCGTCAAACCGACTAAAAAGAATAAATACGAATTATTTTTTATTTTACATACATATACATATACATATACGACTTTAAAGGCTTTTACTTTAATATTTGAACAAAATGGATAAAAATATAGAATTAATAGAGAAAATAAAACGATTCATATTTTATACGATAGGCGATACAATAGTCAATATAACAAATTATACAAAGAATAAAAATATTTTTAATAAATAATAATTATATTCAACTAGCTGAAACCCGTCAAAAATTACAGTACTTTTACATGTTGGTTCTTAAGGCACCTGTAGGTAAGTATTTGTTTATTTATACAAAAAAAGAAAAGAATGAAAAAAAATAAGTAAAAAAAAATACCTAAAAAAATAAATAGAATTTTTTTTTTAATTACTTAAAAACAGAGCAACATTACTCTGCTTCACAAGTTGAAAAATGTTGATTTTTTTGCTTTAATCAATAGATATACTATCAGAGAATATGCTTGCAAAATAATAAAACGAAATTCGGTGTGTGATCACTTTCGCTTGTCAGCCATTTTGCGAGGTTGGCCGACGCCGACGTTGGCTAATGTGTAATCGCTGTCCGCCATTTTGCGAGGTTGGCGCTCTGCCGAGGTTCCCGGACCCTGTACACATTGGCCGGGATGACCCAATACGACGTTGGCCCAATGTGTACAGGGGTTTTTTTTGCGCTACTCAGCGAAGTTTGGCCAAACTTGGTTTTTGTCCATCTGTTGTCGGTATTTCAAACACACATCAAAGGAAGCATGAATCATGAAGTAACGTGGAGCAATGAAGAGTTAGTTGTATGGACAGAAATTAATTATGTGCACAATGAATGAGTTTTATAATTCATATAATTTATTTCGAAAAATTTATTTAGTCATAACCAAAATTATTACTATTTTTTTTTATTTGTTTCGTCAAACCGATTGAAAATAATACATATTAATTATTTTATATTTTAAATATATACGGCTATAAAGGTTTTTACTTTAAAAATTGTACAAAATGGATAAATAATATTTTCAGAAATATTTATTATATTCAACTAGCTGTAACCCGTCAAAAATGACAATATTTTTACATGTTTTTCCTAAGGAATAAGTTTTTATTTATTTATATAAAAAAGGAAAGAAAGAAAAAAATACTATTTACTTACTTACCATCACGCCGTTTCCCCCTTGGGGTTAGGCAGAGAGGATAGAGCGCCATACTCTTCTGTCCTGACATATAACTCTCGCCTCATCCACATTCACACATCTTCGCATGCAAGCTCGCCGGTTGTTGAGGCTTCTAACGGGACCATCTTCCAGTATCTGGTTAATCTGGTCATGCCACGTATTCCGCGGTCCTGTCTTTCTGGCACCATCTACATTAAATCTTTCTATACATAGCATATATATCTTTCTTACCATTCTTTCCTCATTCATTCGCTCAACATGCCCAAACGATCTAAGCGACCCTTTTTTAATTCTATTATTTATGCTAAGTTTAGCTTTACATTCATTTCTAATATCTGCATTCTTTACTCTATCATAAATGGATTTGCCACACCTGTGTCTGAGGGATCCCATCTCCACTGTATTCAATCTACTTTCGTTCCTCTTCTGCCAGCTCCAGGCTTCACTTCCATACATCAGTGACGGTATCAGAATCCCATTACGTGCCGCTAGTTTTGCCTCGGTAAACATATTTCTATTAGAAACTATAGCGTTCAAAGCACTTAAAAGAATAAAAGATACTACATATGAATAATAAGAATATTTCGTCGCTGTATATATAATTAATCTTATGTGACGTTTTAGTACATTCTGAGATAAACGAATAAAACTGTTTTAAAAAATAATTGCAAAGACTACATTTATAAAAAATATTTTAAATAATTACTAGGCAGACTTTCCAGAAAAACGGCAATGTTTTTATTAGTAAATCTCCATTATTCATATGAAAAATTAATTCGTTCATCTCAGAATGTACTAAACGGCAAAAAACGAAAAAAAAAATATGTAAAAAATTTTACGTAAAAAATAAAATGGAAAAAAATATGTAAAAATTTTAGGGAAAAAAAGAAAAAAAATTTACATTAAACAAGTTAAATAAAAATTACTTAAAAAATAAAAATAAAAAATTACGAAAAAATGTATCTACTAACAGAAAATGATATTATTATTATTGCTATCGGCGAGTTAATAAATATATATATATATATATATATTCTATATATATATGTATGTATACTCGTATCACAGATAATAATAAAGTCGAATGGCATACGTAATCCATCGCCAAAAAAGTGACACAAAAAACACTGTTTCAGGTCACACGGTGGGAAGAATAGGCGTAAACGATGAAACAGGGCCGTACTTTGTCAAGCTGTATTTGTTTAATGAATGTTAATGTTTTATAGAAAAAAATCGGTGTTATTTTTAATGAGAAAGTACTGCTAAAATTACTTATTATAATCGTAGATTCGGTATTTATTTAAATGTTATATGAAACATTGAATTATAAATAAATAATATGTACAGTTGCCGGCAAACTTCATGAAATTTTTTGGCGTAGTGGGGGAATGCGCAGAAGACAAAATTTGGGTCTCTTTGGTGGAATAGTACATGCGCAAACTTCCCCCCACTACGCCGTAAAATTTCAAGATGTTTGCCGGCTACTGTATCTGTGATATGAAAAAACTTGCTAGCGTTCTGAAACAAGGCTTGAACCAAAAATCTGCAGATCAAGCGTCACGACCACTAGACTACCTAGTGCATCAATAAATTAATTATTATGTTAGTATTTACGTACCTATTTAGTACGTTAATGTATTTTATACAATAATATTTGTTATTTTTAATAGTGATGTTTATACATTTATTATAATAGTGTAATAACGGGTTATTTAAAAGAAATACGTTATGACCGCCATAAAAGGCATTAATGTTTGTATTTTTTAATATTTTATAATTTTTTCATTAATTTTTATTTTTAAACAATCATAATTTTATTTTTAAAACAAATCTACTTACATAAAAGACAAAAAAATCTAAATATCCAAAAAACGTTTGCTAATTTGGTTGATAATAATTTTTAGCTATATCTAAAAAATAAAAAATTTAATCTTTATTTTCAACACCAATTGGTTTCTTAAAGCAATCATGGCGCTACACTATTACTAAATAATCGACTTGCATACTTTACTTTCATTTTTGATTATGACATTTAATATGTTGCCGCCGCAATTTGTTACCGAAATGCATGTTTTCTTTTTCTTAAAGAGAGTTTACTTTTCAAGAAAATTCCAATTGATTTCATTATTTTCGTTTTCTATGATAATTTTTTTAGTCTCAAAACAATTTCTTATTAATTTTAACATATGACATGCGTCCAAAGAAATTACAATTTCTTGGTTTGTAGATGGATGCTTAAAAGTTGGCTTTAAATTATCATAGTCAAATGAGCATCCTAGAATTTTTGCCATTGATATGTTAACGGGACAGCCATTAAAAGTTAATGAAACTACTTCTACGCCAGCTGCATGAACTTTTTCTAAACATTGATTTATCAAAGATGCACGCTATTTACCGTTAGTTCCTTCCACTAAAAATATGCTAATGGGAGTTTGAAATTCGAATCTATGGCATTCAAAAAAACCACTAAAGCATCTTTTGCTACCGCAAGATCATCACCGTTGATATCGGTGCCCATATCTACGTACCCGTAATAATTTTCTCCGTCATATTCGATGTGCTTTCTGATAGCCATTTCATTGAGCGCTAAGTTCGCAACAATTTTATATTCAGTGGAAGAAGATTTTATCGAAAGCTTCAGAAATAAATCCCGGGTTACCGTTTATACTTTGGTACCACTAATTTTCATGGATTGTTCCTGGCTGGACCCCAAAAAATTCCAAGAAATCACAAAAGTTGATATTTTGCCGTGCGAAGTTCTATGTTGTATTGCTAAACTGTCTAAAGTTGACAGAAGTTATTTAGTAATTGAGCTGAAACAGTTTGTAGACCAATATGAGAGTTTCATAAAGACTGAATGGGATGAAAATGACGAAAATGAACAAGATAAGCCAAAGCTGAATCATGATGTAGAAAAGAGTGAGGATTATGAATTAGAATTGCAAGAAAAGAATTATGTTCACTATTTAGAGAAGAAAAAGTGTTTTAGATATTTAGCGTGCGCTTTTTATGTTGTTTCTGAATTATCTCAATCAAGGCTCTTTACTAATCTTTACATAGCTTATAAGTTTATATTAACTCTTCCTTGAACCCAAGTTACTTTTAAGGCGAATATTTTCAAAATAAAAAATAATAAAAAATAGGCTTAGATCAACTTTGAATCAGGAGTTAATGTCTAACCTTTTGTTTATAAATGTAAAACGAGACTTATTTGTTAATTTAGATAGAAATTTAATTGTCGATGAAGTGGCAAAAACAAGTTAAAAACTTAAGAAAAGAATTATGGTTTAGTGCAGGTACTGAAGGATAAATGCTTTAAAGAGCCTCATGTTAACCCTTGAATAAATAGCGTGATTATTTCCAGTATATGTACATAGTATTTGTTAATTATATATTTAACTTATATTTTTGATATAAATATTAAATAGGCCTACTTGCAGCTATGGCTTTGAAGCCACATATTTGAAATTACTTGCACATAGCCCCCTGACCCATGTTAAGTAGCTTAATCAATGAATGTGAAAATTATAAAAAAATATATACAGGTGTACCAGAGCCAGCGCAGAAACTTGGCCGATAGATTCCTGCCTATGTTATGAGCCTAAAATGTTCAGGCAATCATGACCTAATATCAATAGTTATAGATATATGCAGTATCAAAGTGCATTTTTTTTCTCAATATTTCTGACTTATTTTTTGCAAAAAGTTGAACTATCATTACAGTAACTTATATTGATTATGAAAAATTTATTTGTTTCAATAAAACTTAAATAAAATGATAAAACCTTGTTAAAAAAAAACTTTTTTCAATTTTCGCAAGGTTTTTATCATTTTATTCGACTTGTATAAAAGCGAATAAATTTTTCATAATCTACTTAATCTAAAAAATCTTTTCATAACAAAAGTTTATTAATAGTATTACAATACTAAAAACTACTTACCACGTTTATGTAGTGTTCACCAAGGTAATAAACTTTTCCTTGAAACAAAAAACTACCTACGGAACTATGAAATTCAATTTTTTTCGATTTTTTTTCAAAACAACGCCACACAGCAACTTAGTGCCTGTCTTCAATATGGCCACTCCCTCGCAGCTCATAAACACTCTCCCGATCCCTCCTCCCTCCGCAGAGATATTAGCTCTGCGATCTCTTACCCGATACGTGCTCTTACCCCGAACGACCCTACTGGTGCCACAGCGCCGATTTGGTAGCAATATTTTCAACCGTTTGCAAATCGTTAGGTACAATGAATGACCTCTTAATATCAAAATCAAAGACTCACCCAATTTAATAATCAGTTTTCTACTTCTAAAATATCATGGATCAACATGATCCATCCATCACTTTCTGTAAAAAAATAATGGAGATAAAGAAAACGAGGAATTTTTAAAAAATATTTTTTATATTATAACACATCCATATTAATATTAACAAGTGTTTGGAATTAATAATTATTAGGTAGATGAAGCATTATGTCCAACAGATATGTAAAAATTATCAACATTTACACCACAGGCATTTCAATAAAATGCAGGAGTCGTCTAAAGACTTACTTTTTTGATAGTAGTGATTTTGCTTTGTTAACTATAGATAACAAATTTTTTTTTATATACTCGTAGAGTCAATCATTTCATGTTTCACAGCCATACCTAAACTATACCAAAAATAAGTACTACTCCCATACCTAGAGTCACCAATAGCTTAAGGGCACCTAGGGAAGGTAATATTTTGCACACATTGGAAAAAATATTTTATAATTTATCATTAAAACTAACACAATTGCGTGCTGATGATTAAAAAACACAATTTTCGCTGATCATTTTAATACACACAATGTGTGCTAATCATATGTCATTAAAATACGCACAAAATGTGCTGATCATTGAAATTTATGCAATGTGCTGGACACTGAAATTTATATGCTCATTAAATCTTGACTTAAGCTTACATTTGGAATCACGGAAATCCTACATTTTCTAAAACCTCAAAACAATCCTTGCAGTCAGTGGGCAACCTGAGACTTATTCAATTCTCATAATATTTCCATCATTCTCTCTAAAGACCAGACTGTAACGAGTTGACATATTTTTTAAGTTTGAAATTCAAAATATGTCCTTGCAGATTCAGCCACATCAAAAACAAAAATTGAATTGAGTTTTATTTTAACATAGATTTATTAACAATATTATTTTAAACATATATTAAGGATAGAAAACCATAAGGCCATTAGTGATTATTTCAAACTTTACAGGAGAGCAAAAGAATGTTTTGTCAATCTGATTTTTTCAATATTTCTTTTATTATTAAACTATTGTCATACGTGTTTTGAATTAACAAATAAGGAAATCGTTTAATAATAAAAGAAACATTGACAAAATCAGACTGACAGAACTTTCTTTTGTTCTCCTGTAAATTTCGAAATAATCACTAACACCCTTTTGGCTTTCTACCCTCTATATGTAATTCGACAAACATTCTATTTTTTTACACTGCATAGATTTCTCATTGAAATAAATCTTTCTTTATTAAGAACAAGCGACAAGATAATATGAATTGCAATGGCATTGACCAAACTGTGATCTATTTCATTTAAACAAATAACTCTGCATTTACAACATTTTTCTCAAAACAGTAATAACCAATGATGACCATATTTTATATTAATTAAACAGCACATAGTTTCATTAATTTGTTTTTCTTAGAGGCAATATTATGCAAATCGACACATAGAGACAGGTCACAACTTTAATTTTAGAAATAAAATTAGCAATCAATTAAACCTAACAAATTAACCTCTATTTAATATACATACTCTGTATATAAATATATACATATTTATTTCCCCCGCCCTCTCCCTTCATAATGACTTCAGCAAATGATAGCAATTTTTTTCTGGTAGCTATTTTATTTGTATTTATTTTAATGTAAGTACGTTCTGACGAAGACAGATATCTAAATGAGAAAATTAAAAAATTGTAAACAAAGTTATTTGTTTAAATTAATGATAGCTTTACATAAATATCAAAAATTACAGTCTGTTTATTTGATAAAAATATATCCTCATCGTATCTTTAAATACTGTGTGTGATTGTTAAACATATTGAAACACTATATCCATTAAATGGAAATCGAAAGTGATAATATGTATAATAATACTGCTTAAAATACAAACACAATAAAAAACCAAGAATACATCGAAAATCACAAAGCAGAGCACGATTTTAAATGGTTAAATTTTAAATGCAAATGAAAATTGTGCCTCAAATATTATTAAAATCAAAAAATACTATAAAAACATTACATAGTCATTATATCCAGTCATGCTACTTTTTTGATTTTTAATTAATACTGTCCAGTAAAATAATATATACCTACAATACATACTTGAACAAATTATAAAAACTTATTTATTAATAAATTTTTTGTTACATCTTTTAACTAATTCTCTTATGGAAAAAAGGGCAATACCATATCCAGTTGCAAGGAACATTTTACAAAGAAATAAACAATTACTAATATAATAAAAATAAGACATTGGCTTTTTATTCCAGTATTTTCCTACTCTATTCTTCAAATCATGGCAGATAAGTCTTAATAAAATGACTAAAAATAATATTGAGCACAATGTTGTATTAAATACATACATACATTTCAATATTGTTATAATTACATTCCAGCAGAACAGTACTTGTAGTGTTAGGGTACATGTACTCGGATGAAATAAGAATGGTCCAAAATCTGTAATATTCTTTGGATCATATTGCATATAAACCATTACTGTCATATCTCCATGACTCAGAGGCTATGTTTGAACTGTGAACATGCACACTCTTATAATTTAAATAAAATATATTAAAAAATAAATATTAAAATAAGTATTACAATGAATAGCAGTCCATTTTATAGTGTTTATAACTTATACTTATAAGTAACTATTTTTAATGAACTCGCAGCGAGCAACCAAAATAGCAAGATTATATTAAATGTAAAATAATGCAATTAAATATAAAATAAACTCCAACCATCTAAATAGTAATCTAATTGTAAGTAGTGTTAATTTAAGCTTTCAGAATTTAATACTCATAAGATATATCTTTATTTTCCAAAAAACACAAAAAATGGAGTAATCGACACTGCATATTCGGATATATTTTTTAAACTTTCATTTCACATTCGAGTATGCGGATAATGTATAAACGTAACTATAGATTTCAGTATATAGCTTAAATTTTGAAAAAGAATTTCTGATATTGGAGACATTTCATAGAAGCAAACTCTAAAAGGGCTATATGGCTATATCAATTTAGGGAAGGAAACGTTTTTAAAAAAAATCTTATTCATTTCTCTTCTTCATTCTTTCAACTTTTTTAAGTCACCCAAAAACATGATTCATCAAACTCAGCAAAGCAGGCCTCTGTCATGCCATTTTTTTATGATAAGAAACAATAAAAAAATTGCATGAGGCCAAATCTGGAGAATGCAGTGGATGAGGTAGTAATTTGAAGGGTAATTGGACCAGTTTTTCACTGGTAATGCGGATAAGAGAACTGGTGCATTGTCAAAATGAAAGAGCACTTTTTTCTTCTCCAAATATGACTGTTTTCAAAACCAATTCAGCGTTGAATCGGCCAAATAAATCAACATGGCACTGCCCCATGATCATTTATTCCTCTGCCAAGTAGTCTGTGAAGAAAATGCCTCGTAAATCCTAAAAAACGGTGAGCATGACCTCTTCAGCTAACAGAATCGTTTTCGTCTTCTTTGGAGGAGCTTCGCTAGGTGAACTGTTCTTGAAAGATTCATTCATTTCTAGCACATAATAGTGGATCCATTTTTCATCAACAGTCACAAAACAAACTCTTTTGGAATATCTAAACTGTGCTCCGAAGTTTGTCATATGATTCTGTTTTTGTTCCACTGTGAGCAAACGTGACACCCATTTCACCGACAGTTTTCTCATACCCAATTTTTCATGTGGGGTATTTTGTATGTATTTTGTATTGAGATGCTTACAATGGCAGCAATCTTTGTGATCCTCAACCGGCAGTCTGCTAACACAATATCATGTGGATTTTATTCATATATCTTCCGTACTCACCTCAACCGGATGGCGCTCTTCAACAACAACGGATATTCAACTCCATGTTTTAATTTATTACCAATATCTGATGTGACTATGGATCCTTGTAAATAGATCCGATATCAATTTGATTTCCTCTTTCATCTTCTAAAAAATCACTAAAACAAAACTTACCAATTTCAACAGCTATCAAAGTAAAACAATGCATCATGTCGGCTTATAGTAATCTTTTGTCTAAACCATTTTTTTACGAAAATAGGTTGTCTGATTGGTGGAAAATGCAAAATTGATAATTTAAACAAAAGATAAACAAAAAGTTGAAGCAAGCGGCCTTTACTAATAAGTATTTTTAGTCATTATAAATTCTGCATGTTTTTGACAATTTTGTGGCAGTAATTTTAATAAAATACCATACATGGAAGAAAAAACTTCTACTGAAAACATGTACCAATGTAAGCAAGCACAAGAACAACAATGAACTGTTTGTTAGTTACAATAACAGAGTCTAAAACTAAAACCCTTCGTTGGACCAGGAGGCTAGGGCACACTGGGAGAAAACTGTATGTCCTCCCCCAGGATATATATAAGGAGGACCGAAAGTACTCAAAATTAGACAATCATATCCTTAAGTTGATGGTGGAATCGAGATCCTCATCAAACAATCGAGTAATTATCATTGAAGATTGGTTATTCATGGTCTACAGTTCAGGTTCATCTCGTAGAAAAGTTGCACAGGCTAGGAATTCGGATTCCCCATGAATTAATGCAGATGGTGGTAATGGTGCTCGATCAACGGCTTACCATCGGTGCATCTCTTCTGTCTCAGTATGAAGCCGATCCGTTTTTGTGATGAATTGTTACTGGAGACAAAAAGTTAGTGCTATACGATAATCCTGTATGAAAAAAACAATGACTTTCTTCCGGACAAGTACCTGTTCCGACCCATCGAACTAACCACCTATGATGACCCCTAACAATAAAGAAGGTCCTTGTTTGTGTGTGGTGTGATATTTCTAAAATTATTCATAATGAACTGCTTCAACCCGGTCAGACCATTACAGCAATAGTGTTGCATTGTGAGCAACTCGAGTGAAAGAAAGAAGAGCTTGTAAAAAAAACAATATGTTTTGGTAAAAAACCAAAAAGGATTCTGCAACACAATACGTAAGGCCTCATGCTACAAGAATAACATGGGAAAAAATAAAGGAGCTTGGATTAGAACTTTTAATTCATTCACCGGATCTTGCACCGACAGATTACCACCTTTTTAGAGCATACTACGAGTCGTAAAAAATTTAATAATGTTGAAGAAGTGAAAACGAAATTAGAAAAGTTTTTCGTTGAAAAATCAAACTTTTCAAAAAGGGGATTCAACAATTGCCTTCACGTTGGCTAAAAGTGACAGAAAAAGATGAATATTATTTTGTTGATTAGTACAGTAGCCGACAAATATCTTGAAATTTTTCGGCGTAGTGGGGATAGTTTGCGCATCTACCATTCCACCAATGAGACCAAAATTTTGTCTTCTGCGCATTCCCCCACTACGCCAAAAATTTTCAAAAAGTCAAAAAGTCATTTAAGATTTTTTTCATTAATATTTTTTCAGCAAAAAAATTTTCGATTACTTTTCAGTCCCATTCACATTTACAATCCATTTAAAGTATGTATTCTTGCATAATTAAATCCCTTGGTAAACAAAATGAATTTTACAACAGACATGCTTTTAACCTTTTTTTAAATTCTCCAAACCGGACAAAAAATCATTCCAAATGTTGTCTTCGAACTGCACATTAATTGTGTTATTTATCTGTTAAAAAAAACTGTTATTTTTGAATAAAATTAAGTAATTTTATATTCTTTGATATATTTAGAACGAAAATATTGAAATACAAAATCTTTAGTGTTATTGCTTCCATAGTTTTATTCGATAAACATTTGCGTACATTTCTGACAGAAAGTTTCGTTACTTACTTTCATAATTAATGAATAAGTAATTATTGTATAAGTAATTATTGAAGTCTGTATATTGAGAAACCAGAAAATGCAACATCTTAGCGATTATTGTTGATTTTTAAATGAATATCACTGAAGTTACAAAAAATTAGCAATTGTGCGCAAAATTGCACGGCATCCGACCAGTTAAATATGGATATTGCTGTGTTTTCTTCAAATAGTGGACATTGCTGCTTTTGCCATTAGCATAATTGTATACTGCTGTCTTTGCTATGCTGTTTCAGTCCAAAATCGACATCAACTGTTACTTGAGTATAAAGCGACCATTTTGTCATGTGACACATTTTTAGGGGTTGAATCGGATGTTGCTACCTTTGCTTTTTATGAGTATATATGCTATCTTTGCTTTGAATAGTGATTTGGAAACATAATTTTGGATAGAGCTATATTTTCTATAAAATTCTAAATTAGTAACTGTGACTGCAATCAAATTATTATTTTTTAATTTTTTGGATATTGCTGCCTTTGTTTCTATACACTCTTATATATTTAAAAAAACTCTCTAACATTGAGTGACAATATTTAAAATGTTTGCACCACTTGTTGAACTATATATCTTCCGAATAAGCCCTTAAATTAAATGCAATATTGCCCTTATACAAATTCATAAAGAATTCTTTAAAAGTATAATTTTTTTAAATTACAACAAGTTTTCTCAAAATGTTATTGTCAATTAACAATGATTGTTGAATTTAGATAAAATAGAACTCAAAATAAATTTAATTCAATTAGTTTACAACTAATGTACAATTATATAATAAAATTAAAATATTGAATAAATTATAGTACCATTTTCAAACACTGACATGCAAAACAAAATACATATGTACTTAAAAATACTTCAGCTGTACAAAATAAAATATGAATTATTTAGGAGTACTAAGTGAAATACTAATGACATGTTAATAAATACAAGTATGTATTGATATATGTAATCCATCCCACAACCAAGATATACAACATAAAATAAAATGATTATTACCTATTATTATTTATAGGTAGGTCCTTACTAAAAATTAAATAGAAAAATAATCATAGCTCAAATTCTCTTATTTAAATAAAGAAGTGATGGTGTACAAATCACAATCGAGTTCATATTTTCCGGTGCAAATCATGGAATACATAAATGGAAAAATTTATACCATAAATTTTAAAAAAAGCCATTTTAGCAAGAAGCCATATAAGAGGGGCCATATAGCGAGGTATGGGTGTAACACCAAGCTATTGAAAATAATATTAAATTTAAAATCTTTTAATCACTGTGATACAACAATTGTTTATGTGTATTATTATTTTTAATGTTTAGAGAATTATCTTTGTGGTTGGACGAAGAAATGATTCATTTAACATTTCCTGATTTTGATAGCAATGAATCTTCATCTGGATGGACTGACAGAGAATTATCATTTTCTGTTTTTGTCTGAATAAAATATTTACATCAAACCCACTTTCACCTCCATATGCATATTATCTTTATTTTCTCTGTCCAAGTGCACATAATTACATTATTATTATTACAAATTTATTTTATTACAAACTGATTTGTTAAAAAAATATTTTTTTTATGGGATTTCAAGTGAAGACTATTCTCGCAAAGCTGTGCTGCAACTTAAAGATTTTCTATTTTTCATTGAAACTTAAAATATAGGTAATACTAATAGGCAATAAAAAGTTAATAAGTGAGAAAGTAGTAAAAGTTTAAATTGCCATTGAAAAAAAAACACATTTGCAAAAACCATTATTGCACCGTACTACAACTGCTGAAATAACACCCAGGTATATATTATTTAGTTTAAGCAACAAAAAAACATAATTTTCCAAAGTAAAAATAAAATGATTACTAATAGTACACACTAAATTAAATAAGTCTCTTTATTGAATACTAAGTCAAGTACAGTAGAGCGTCGATTATATGAACGCCGATCAACCGAACGACCGCTTATCCAAACTACTACACCCGCCCGACCTGCGCGTGCCTACCCTCTCCCGCCTCCCGCGCTACAGTGCTTGTGCACTTTGTTAGTTATACTCGTATGTCACTTCCAGTTAGCCGCTATTCGATAAAATAAATTTTGCCGTGTGAAAGTAAACTCGAAAGAAAATTACGCCCTCGAAAACGTTTACAATGCAGATGAAACCGGGCTCAATTGGAAAGCTTTGCCACGAAAAACTCTTGCTTCACGCCGTGAATTAGCAGCACTTGGTCCTAAAATAAGCAAGGATCGTATCACTGCCTTAGCATGGGCTAATGCTATTGGCAGCCACCAATTGTCCATGCTTGTGATTGGTAAGCAAGAAACCAAGTTGTTTCAAACACGTTAATATGTCTGCGATGCCTATAGTTTACACTTCACAAAAGAGTGCTTGGATGAATAGTACAATTTTCATGGAATGGTTTACAGAAACTTTTATACCCTCTGTAAAAGCCCATCAATTAAAAAAATGATGAAAGAGAGAAAACATTATTGCTTCTTGATAACGCCCCAACTCATCCATCATGTAACATCTTAAATGAAAAAGACGAGTTTATAAAAGTCATGTTTCTTCCACCTAACGTGACTTCATTATTACAGCCCATGGATCAAGGCGTTATTGAGACATTAAAACAGTATTATAGAAAAGAATTTTTACAAAAATTACTTTTGGAAAAAGGAGAGGAGGGAGAAGGAAGCCTGATATGAAATCATAAAAAGATTGATTTGAAAGATACGTCCTACATGATTAGAGTAGCATGGGACAGTGTAAAACAGCAGAACTTTAATACTTTTAATACGTGTTTTATTACAAGATTGTCTGCACTTTTTTGGGTTTAATTCCTGTTTGTCATTAAATATATAAATGTAAATATGGTTTTCATTCACCTGTATGTACTGTAAAAATGGCTGAATCAATACAGTTCGATTATCCGAAAATACCAGTTTTCCGAACACCCACGTCCCCCAATTAGTTCGTATAATCAAGGCTCTACTGTAATATGAAAAAAGATACTGGCAATCTTGTGAACTAGTACATTCTGAAAATAAGTTTTAACTTTGTTTCAAACAAATAAAATGTCATATATGAAATGGAATAAAACATAACAAATACATGATGTTTTATAAACTTCGACAAGGACAAGTCAGTGAGAACCTATTGCACTTTCTTATGTACATATTTAAATAACTTTGTAAATTTAAAACAATTCACTTCAAATTATGATTCAGTCATCTTTCACACATTCTTGGACACTAGAATTATTGTAAGCTTTCCAATAGGATACTTTTCATAACTTTCTTCCTTTTTAAGATATTTTACAAATTTGTAAAAAAAACAAGACAGTTTTGATAAAGACATATTTATGTAGGGACACATAATTTTAACTTCCTGTATATTGGCATGTATTTCTCAATGACTGTATAAATATTTAACCCCGATTGGCTATAGCCAATTTTTCAAAACAAAACTTTATTTGACAAATGGCTATAACAATCATTTTTCTAATGAGAGAACAAATATTAATGGTTATATCTACCGTGTCTTAGAATGTGTAACGTAATTATTTGAAAAGCAGATATTATATTAGATAAATATACTACGAAAAATAGTTTCCCAAAAGACTAAACAGGTTCTGATATGTGATTATACAAATACATAGTATTATAAATACAGCACATTTCACAACTTCATAGAGATAGGCCGATTTGAATTTTTATAATTATTTTATGAAGGAAAAGAATGAACAAGGAAGGAAGAAAGAACTGAATACAGATTTTAAAAAAGGAGCAGTCTTTTGATAATGTGTACAACAAAATAACAAAAACAACAAAAAAAAATTAAAAGAGGTAGATTCTGGAATGACCGAGTAGGTACCGATATAACAATTTCAATTTAAATCTGCTTACAAATATGTAGAGATAAAAAAAGTATACATATATATGGCAATTTTTACAAAAAATAATCAAGAAACACTTAGCAATATAATTTTTTCTTTTATGGAAAAATGAGCATCCACGGTCTTACCCGACAACAAATAGCAAAATTATATACAGTGTAATCACTGTCTATATTTTGAATATTTTAAAATACATATTTTTCTTTTTTTTTACAAATAGAGATGCGAACACAAAATACTTGTCGCATCAATATACTTACTATTTTCAAAAAAAGCTAAACGCTCGCGCTGTGAAAATACTAACTCGCTGGTGTCTTGGAATGGGGCTCAAACTACCGACCACTGGATCACTAAGCAAGAGTCATAACCACTACACCAACAAGCTACTCAAAATATGATATATATTTCCAAACTGCTATTCAAAAGAAATTATGTACAAAATAATAGATTTGAATTCTTGTAATATTTAAGGGGTACACGTAGTAGTCAGGATTTTCAAAAAATCGATTTTTGTTGCATTTTCCTAAATTAAAATGTTTCAAAAATATTCTGTGAAAATATCAACTCGATCCGGTTATTTGTTTTAAACTGACGGCACTCTAGTAGAAAGCCCGGCTGACTGATGGCGCGGCTACTACGGAACGGGGTTTATACCTGAGTAATTCTAAGAATAATATAAGAAATTTCTTTTATATTTCTACTTTTAGACTTAAGATCCATTAGTGTAACTGAATTTGATTTAGTATTAGTATTTCAGTGGCAGTGAAACCGAGCAGTTGATAGGTACAGGTTTGTTATTCAAAGCTGCCATGAACACAGTACTCCCGCCAATGAAATTTTATTATACAACATGTATAAAAAAATCATTTTATATTATTTTAACCACTTAAAAATGCAATTCTTTAAAGGTTTTTAAAGGCACCTAGTATAACAATGTGTGCTATTCTGAAAATAGTAATATTGAGATGTTTGACATGTTTGAAATTAATGAATTTAATCAATGAGAAAGCTCTAACGCGTAAACAAACCTCAAGTTATTCACAATTATGAATAATGAGCTTTCTAATTGATCGAATTCATTAATTTCAAACCTGTCAGACATAAAACGTCAAAAAAACAGTGTTACAATGTTATTATACAATAACTGTCAAGATACAAGAAATAGCAATATTTCTTAGTTCAGAATACGGATGAATGTTTTAATTGCCGCATAACCTACTTTTATCAAAGGTTTGTTATATTAAACCACCGTTTTTAAAATCTTTGAGTCAATTGGGTGGGTCGTGTATAAAATAAATAAATGATGGGATATAATAATTATTTTGTTACATTATTTTTTCTAATCTCAACTCTATCAGAATATAAAATCATGTAGCGATGACAATAATGTCATAATACTTGGAGATTTCAACTACCCCAAGATACAATGGCCATTAACAATGGACACGTCCAGATCACAAAACGACAATATAACCTCAGAAAAAATATTCCTAGAAATGTATAACGATAGCAACTTACATCAACTAGTCTCACAACCAACAAGATATCGAAACAACCAAGTCCCTTCTATCATTGAAAGATTTGGCAGATACTTCGTGGTGCAACATTATAATTTCAAATATGTTTTAATATACTTTGTAATACACACACAATATGAGTTATTAATTTACAACTATAGTTTCGAGAGGAGCAGTCCCTCTCATCATCAGGTATAGATTTATCAATCTTCTAAATTCAAAAACAAAAATAGGTATGTTAGAAAAAAGTGGGATATATGAAATAACTTGCGGAGATTGTGACAAAAAGTATATAGGCCAAACCACTAGAAACTTAAATACACGCATAAAAGAACATCGCCGCTGCTTAAAAAATAACAATTTCTCCGAATTTGCCAATCATATAATTAACACCAATCATTCTTTCGATAGTCACAAATTAAAATTACTCCACTCGGTTCCCCATAGATGATGGATAATGAATAGTTTGGAA
Source organism: Agrypnia vestita (assembly GCA_016648135.1). Lineage (NCBI taxonomy): Eukaryota > Metazoa > Arthropoda > Insecta > Trichoptera > Phryganeidae > Agrypnia > Agrypnia vestita. Next base: position 18,872 of record JADDOH010023134.1, on the reverse strand, counting down.
ACCGTTGAAATCCTAAAAAATAAAATTAAATTCTGGAAACACATTAATAAATAATATCACATTTCAGTCCACTTCACCACTCCTAGAGCTGTTCGGCGAAAAAAATACCCTTCCCTGCCGCGCGCCCCCCTGACCCCCCTGACCTACCCAATTAGATTGATAAATTTTGTATTTAAGTTAGTTATTATCTATACCTGATGATGAGAGGGACTGCTCCTCTCGAAACTATAGTTGTAAATTAATAACTCATATTGTGTGTGTATTACAAAGTATATTAAAACATATTTGAAAAGTCCCTTCTATTTTAGATCTCATATTGTGCAATGATGAAAACTTAATAACACAAATTAAGCATCTTTCCCCGGTTGGAAAAAGCGACCACGAGGTTTTATTAGCAACATTACAAATTCAAAATCCATTACAAGATTCAGAAGAACAATATCAACCTAGAAAAGACTACAAATCTGCTGATTACAATACAATTAATAACAACATTCTTGAAACTGATTGGACAAATGTCATGCAAGAAAATGATATTGATGCACAATGGACATACTGAGGAAACTTTAAGTGAAATTGATTTTTCAATAACCAAAGTAGAAAAAATACTTAACACATTGAAGGAAGACACAGCTACATGTCCAGATGATATACCTGCTATACTTTTGAAACGCTGTGCCTGTTCATTGGCTCCTATAATATCAAATATAATGACAAAATCTTTTAACCAAGCAAAACTACCAGAAGTATGGAAACAAGCTTTACTAACACCCATATATAAAAAAGGTGATAAAATGGAACCATCAAATTACAGTCCAGTTAGCCTAACATCAATCACATGGAAATGCATGGAAAAGATAATAGTGGAAAAACTAAGTCAATTCATATTATCAAATAAAATCATACCAGATGAACATCATGGGTTTATTCCCAAAAAGTCTACCACCACAAATCTTCTAATGTGTTTGGAATATTGGACAAATGAACATGACCAACACCAACCTATCGATATATTATATTTGGATTTTGAGAAGGCCTTTGATAAAGTCCCGTTAAACAGACTACTTGTAAAGCTAGATCATATTGGAATCAACGGAAAACTATACAGATGGATTAAGGCATTTTTAGAACAACCTAAATTTCAAGTCAGAGTGGTTAATAAGTTGTCTGTGTTGTGATGTGATGTGACCAGTGGAGTCCCGCAAGGATCCGTGCTGGGTCCCATCCTATTTACCATCTACATAGCTGATTTGTCGTCTGAAATCTCTTCGACAGCAAGCTTTTTTGCAGATGATACCAAACTTTATGCTAATGCAATCAGTAACAACCACAACCTTCATGAGTACTTAGAGCGGATAATGCAAAGGATTAGAAAATGGCTTCTCAACCTTAACACAGACAAGTGCACGGTTATGCATGTTGGTAAAAACAATCCTCAACAGTCATATAAATTGGGACAAACACAACTAAAATTGGTAAAGAAAAAAAAAGATCTTGGTATAACAGTATCACATGAGCTCAAATGGAGTGAGCATATAACTACAATTACAAAGAAAGCTAATTCAATGTTGTACCTCTTCAAAAAATCTTTCCATGAGATAAATACAGCCCTATTCATCCAATTGTACAATTCATGTATTAGACAGGTATTGGAGTATGGATTCCAAATATGTAACCCATATTTTATTAAGGATATAGACCTCCTTGAGAATGTACAAAGAAGAGCTACCAAACTTGTTAAATGCCTCAAGAAGAAATCCTATGATGAAAGATTAAGGACACTAAAATTGCCAACATTGAAACAGAGACGTGAGCGAGGTGATCTGATTGAGACATACAAGATTCTAACTGTTTCGCATGGGATATGGTCCCGCGATACTTAAAAATTATGCCTGCGAAATTCCAGACAGAGAACACAAAATAATGTCAATGAAGGTACTACAGGTAGCAAACCCGCGGCTTCGCCGACACCAAGGCGCCGAGGCGATTATGCGACCCTGGCGGCGGCGGGCCCAAGCTATCACTATTTTGGACTGCGAGCACGCGGAGGATCTCCCGCTATGCGATAATTTATGCCGCAATATGAGACCTTTTTGACATTTTTTAGATTGAATTAAATATTATACATTTTGATAGGAAAATATTTTTATAAATTACTGAATGCCCTGATTATTCTATATATGTGTACACTGTCTGGAATTTGTGTAAGATGTCATTCCATATTTTATCTCTGCTTTTTTACTGTCAATATTGTATACCTAATCGTTGCCCTGCTTTATGTCTTGATAATTTTGTGCTGTAACCGTGTATAATCCTATATCGTTTGAGGCCTCAACGAAACTGTATGATTTTCTGTATTATTTATTATCTTTATGCCCATAATTTTATGTATGTCTTTGTTAGATTAAGTACTTTTTGTATAATTTATATGTTTTTGTTAGAATTAAGTATTTCTTATATTTTTATTCTGTGTTTTTTGGAAAATAAACTGGCTGGGTTTTGGCGGTCTTATTAATTCTGAATGCTGACGGGAGATAACAGGGATTGTGCATATAGAAAAACCCGCGAGACGCGCATCTCATTTTTGGAAGATGACGACGATCTCGCGGATTACAAATAACATTAAAAAACACATTTTTTTACATTTCTTTTACTAACTGCGCAATAGATTGGCAGGTAGCCGTCTGAAAGGGGGCCCGAAACAGCGTGCGCACCCCTCACGCGGCATCCAATACGGTGAAGCTGGGTTTATGGACCACACGCCGGCGTCCCGTGAAGGGCGTCCGGGCCGTAATGCGAAAAAATTCGCGAGATGAATTTTTTTTAAAATGCACAAAACCTGGCATGTCGTATACCGTTGGATTCGGCATGTCATTTCCTGTCAGGATTCACTAAAAAATAAACAATCGGATTGGTTTTGAGGGAGATATATCGAGAGATAAGATTCGGCCCTTTTGAGGCGAATTACGGTCGCTGACACATCCGGACACATTAGTCATAATTAAATTCATATGCGGATGTGTCAAGCGCCCAAATTGATATAATTTGTACATATGTACGTCTCTCCAATCGAGAGAAATCTTAGATAGACGAGCCAAACGCGCCGTCTAAGCACTACAGCGGCACGGTATTACACGCGCCTGCGACTCTTTTCCGTGCGGATGCAAGTGGTCCATCACTCTCCGCTACTGCGCCATCTCAAGATTTATCTCCCCTCCAAGACTAATCCCATTTTGACCGTTAAATTCCCGTTATGTTTATTTTTTGGTATAAATAAAGGAAGGTGAAATGGACCAGGCAGTGTGAAATCCTCGCCTTTCTTGTGCTTTTATCGGTCGTAATGTCCGTCACTCTGCCGGTTCAGTGCACCGTTTTTGTATAGTCTGAACCTGTGTTTTATTTAAAATCTCTTTCCTGTTTTAGTAAAATGTGATAAAAGTGTAGTAATATAAATTTTGTAATTTTTCAAATATTCTAAATATTTTAAATTTTTAAAATTTTTTAATTTTTTAATTAATTAATTATTGATTAAAATATCACAAAACTCGCGTGTCCGCGGCAAGGCGTCGGATCGTGCAACCTCCCTATTTTACAAATCTACTAAATCGTTGCCGTTCGCCATTTTGTGTGGAACACTAACTGACAAGTATAACTGCCCAGAATTGACGAACATATACCACCTTAACACCAATAACCTCAGAGGTCACCAACTGAAACTGAATCATGCAGCATTTTCAACAATTCCAAGGAAGAACTTCTTATCAAACCGTGTGGTCGATAGCTGGAATAAAAGTCATTGAAGCAACCACAGTGGACACCTTCAAAAAAGACTAGACAAATTTTTAGAAACAGATCAATGATTATATTTATATATGTATTCTTTTTTATCTTTTCTTTTTCTTCTGTTGTAGTAATTTCCATTTTTTCCTCTATTCTCTGTTCTTTTTTTCTCTCTAATACTGTTCAATGGATATTTAAATGACATTGTAAAAAACCTGGGGTACATCAGCCCACAAGCTGCTCACCCACGAATAAACAAATAAATAAATAAAAAATTGTGGGTCTAATGCACACCAGTATGCTGAAAAATTGATATAGAGTGCATAAAAATTGCTGGCCAACATGCAAATGGGGTCACTCGAGAAGGCAGAATGAGACGTTGATAAAAACAAATCGACATCTTGGAGGTTTACACATCGGCAGAAGATCTATTATATGGGCCAGAAATAGACAACTCTACGTAAGTGATTTTATAAATTGTATTTGTATTAATTATTCATGTATAAAACTTTATACGCGTTTTTCTCAAAATAACGTTTTCAAAAACGGTGTCCACAATATTTTAAAAACTACTTGACAGATTTAAATGAAATTTATACATCGTACTTAAGGCATTAAAAACTTGTGCTTAATCAAAGGATCCTTTTTTGACTTAAACATTTTTTATATAAATAATAAATGAGTGATTTTTTCCCTCAAAATTCAAAATTAAGCTTTCAAAGACCGCCATTTCGCTATATTTGAAAAAAAGAAAGCTTCGATTAAGCACAAGATAAACTATTAAACTACTAATTTTTTTGTTTCATCAAATTTAGATAAACCACTAAGAAGTACTGATGGACACCGTGAGGCACTATTTGCAAGAAGAATCAAGCTGCTACAGTGGTCCAGTATTAATAATTCTATTTGAAATTTCCGGTTTAGTTACTTGAAATCAATATCAATATATATATATATATATATATAAAAAGAAACCCGTGTTTCCCTATCCGCCAAGTTTTCTCCACAACCAGCCACAACCACCCACCGGTGGTTATGATGGTGGATAGCCCTTGGTGTCACATCGAAAAAAGCGAGTTTGGTGGGGGTGGCTGAGCGTGGATGGGAGTGGGTGCCGAAAATGTGCTTTCTAGCACATTGTTTTGTTATGGGAAGGCCGCAAATGCTTCAGATTGTTTCAAAGTAGATGCGCCGACTGTTTCGGTAAGTCTAGAAGGTTCCGGAAAAACCTGCTCTAGAAAGTTCTGGAAGGAGAAGGTTCTAGAAAATTCCTGAAAGTTCTATAAGGTTCCAAACTGAGTGGCAGAATGTGGCGGAATGTGTCAGTGTGTCTAGAAGGTTCCTGTACATTCGATAAATTTCTTGAAAGTTCTGTAAGGAAAATGTTCTAGAAGGTTCGCGAAAGTTCTATGACGATCCAAACAGTGTACTAAAAATCTACGCGTGCGAAGCCGCGCGGGCACAGCTATATAGTGTAAAACTTTGGTATTATGTATTGAATAAAACATTACACAACTGTTCAAAAAAAATTTTGAAAATGTCTATTTTTTCACGCCTCTGACTACACGTAACCCCTTAAAGCAAGAGCACAACTGAAATTCCATGACATGGACATATGTATTTTAAAATATAATCAATATTAATTTAGCATACCTTATTTTCGAAAATTGCACTTATCATTTCCTATAATTAATTACATATTTCCTTTCTTCCGAAAGCTAATGCAAATATTTGCACATGTCTTCTTGATAAAGGTCACGGTTCAACATGGATAAAAATGAACAAACTAAAGAAAATCTACATCTTTATCCCAATTCTCCAACCTCTTCACATTCACATGTTGGATGCTCCACATTTGAGTCCTAGAACCAGTACTGCATTTTGTTACATAAATTTCTTTTGTTTTGATATTTATATCGAGACACCTTGGATTTCCTCCGTGTACGAGCCACATTTCATCCTAAAAGACAGAACACACATATTAGTACTAGCATTTATTATTACAAATTTTCATCACAATAAACGAAATACATTTATGTGCATATGTTACAGCGAATTTGCATTTTTAGTGAGACTATATTTTCACTAGTAAAAATGTACTTTTCCCGGTCGGGCAGAGTGTGGGCAGTGAAAACATCTAAATCAACGAATTCTCAGATTCACTACACATAATCCGTGAAAATACATTACTCAAAGCATAGACAATATATCGGTGAAACCATCAATTTGTACACGTAATTCTTAAAGCGTAGAAAGTATAAAGGCGGCACTACACTAGGCGATTTTTATTCATTTTGCGGTCCTATTTTAACTCCTAAATTAAAATAGGACAGCGGCACCGCAAAACGAATACGAATCGCGAAGTAAGGTGTCGGCTGAAAGATCGCGCACTCGGGTTTTTTATGATATCTGACGACTGCCGGAACAAAACGAGGTTATGTCACCATGTAAATATTGGGGGGTTAAGGGAAATTTTTTATTAATGAATATGTATTTTGTCAATTAAGTTTATTAAATATGTTTTTTTATAACAATACAACAAAAGTTTATTTCTTACAAATATAGAAACATAAATAAACATACACCCGGTATTATTAATTTTAAACCAACCTTTAAAAGTGCGTCAAGTAACAAACACTCGATGCGAAAAATACAAAAAATCAAAGAGATTCTAAGTCATCATTTACGTTTGAATTCATTCAGATTCTTCCGCATTTCCAATTTTCTATCTTTTTATCAAAAATGTGTCTAATGTCATTTGCGTTTCTTGTTTGCGCACGTGTAAAGCACGTGTAAGTATGGGTGGTAGACGTACAACATAAAGTGCGCAGTTTTTAAGTTCGCAAACTTACTCGGCTCGACGTCGGTGACAGACGTGAAGCTTGCTCACACCGTATCGCGATGTCGTCGAGAGATGAAGCCTTGTGTTATTTAGGAATTATATCATATTATCACATTTTAAAAACGGCGAGTGCGGATGAAGTACTGGCTTATGAAAAGAGAGCGTTTATCACATGTAAATTTAGTAAGAGAGTTACGTGAAGGAAGGAAGATTTCCACAATTCCAGCCCTTAAAGAATTATTTATTTTCTTGATAGAATCAATGGTAGCATTTCTTTCCACCTTTCGTATGATTGCCAATATATTATTATAAGCTTGAATCTTGCTAATAAAAAAATTTAAAAAAATTAAAATTAAAATTAAAAAAATAAAAATAAAAACATTTTTTTTACAGTAAAGATAGCAACAGTTTTTTTGCAATGGTATTTCTCTTCTACAAGAGTAATACAACTCGTGAGTAGGAGAGGAATATCATTATAATGTATTAAATAGCAAGTAGTACATAAATGTATATAAGAAGAAAAAAGTATAATACATTTTAAATTATTACATTACAAATTATAATACATTTATGTGGGACAACAATGTAGCGGTACCTATTCAACCCTGTGCCAAGTACATATCGCCCGACCCAGAGTTTTGTTTATATCAACACAATAAAAATCTCCGCGATGTAAACAGAGGGGTCGAGCTAGGGACATGACGACACCACGCCAGTCGGGCTTCTGCCGTAAGATCGGGCAGACTTCCGCGCGTCGTCATTTCTTTTTGTCCGATCATTTATATACGTGTTTGATATTTTTTTTACCATTTCTTTTATAATTAATAATTTACTCACTTACACACTGTAACCTGTATATCTCATTGGCTCCCGGAGCCTACCTCCGGTCGAGAAATAAATATTAAATACCAATCGCTCTTTCATTCTATCGACCTACGTACCTTCCCAACAACAATAAAAACTCGGGCGAAAAAGGTCGTCGAACCATAAGATCGCGTACTTACTCGCACGTCTGTCACCCCCTTAAGAAGCTGTCGATAAGTGGATAAGGCTTGCATGGCACCCCGTCTTGCCTTTGGGCTCCTATCAAAATCCGTGTCATTTTCAATAAATTGGTTAATAATTTCCGTTATAGTGCCTAGTTTAGTTTTTGCCTTAGTTTAGTTTTAGAAATGCCGTTGAAAGTTCTTTTTGCTCTTCTTCAGAATTGCTACTTTCAATATTTTCGTGTTCTTCTTGGTGCGCCAATTCCTTGTGGTGGTGGCCATCATTAGAAAAACTTCCTACTCTTTCTTCTAATAATATCTCTTCAAGATCTTGCACATCAACCTCACCTAAGCCCATTTGTGTTGCTAGTTCCACTATTTCGTTGATATCAATAGTCTCTCGTAGTGTCATCTTCTTTGTTTAGATCTGGCCATATTTTCATCCAAACCCCTTTCAAACATTTTTCTGTCACCTCATTCCAAGAAAGATTTATGTTTCTACGACATCTAGGATGTTGTAGTTCTTCCAAAAATCTCTTATTGATTGTTTTTCTTGTCCATCTGTTTTCTCAAACATCTATGTAAATAAATGTTTGCCGCAAATAATATGCCTTGAAAGGAGCATGGGCAAAAATGTATGGGAGCCAGCCTAGGAACCAATAACAACATGCAATATATCATTGGAAAGGTTTTTTATGTACTTACTTCAACTATTATTATGGCGAGAAGTCCCAAATCGCTGTGTGAAAAAAGTTATTGCACAATAAAGCCCGACTTGAGCAAAAATAAAAATAAATTATTTTTTCAGCATTTCGTCATAAAATGGTATAATAACAAGTAATATGTCATTTTATGTAGGTATGGTGTTTTGGACAGGACCATATGTGGCCCTGACAAGGGCCTTTTCAGAAGTTAACGAAGGCGAGCTTCATGGCTCGACACGGTCGCCACGAATGGAGTGGGACCGATGTCGACATCTTGAATGCGGAAACCGGCCCGGTGCCGGTACCAGTGACGTAAGCACCACTGCAGCCATGGACTGGCGGAACGGCGTCGCTGAATTTGTCCACATTTCGCTTGCGCTTTTGGAAAAATATATATTTTTAGGCTAAATTGCTTCCAGATTCTTAGGTAAGGTTAAATTAGGTTAGGTTGGGTTAGGTTAGGTTAAGTTGGGTTAGGTTAGGTTAGGTTGGGTTAGGTTGCGGTTTTTGGGGTTTTCGTGGATATCTCCGCAAAGCGATGTCCGATTTCGAAAATTTAAAAAGTACCAGATGGGCTCAGCCCATCCACGCCTTTTCACGACAGACTGCCGACACCCGTCTGCGACCGCAAAGCGGGAGCCATCTGACTCACTCACCTTTGCGCGGCTTCGGGCGTTCTCTCTCTCCCCACTCTAACAACGCTGTCATTTATCATTCGATTTCAATTTGGTAAAATACCACATAACTTCTTCTTCTTCTTCTATCGAATTTTTATAGTACAATCTCCCGAACGCGCAGTCCGATCTTTGCGATCGGGGCGTTACCGGAAAGTGTTTACCGTCAATCTTTTTCTTCGTTACTCAACCAACAGTGAGTCCGTCTTCTTCTTCTTCGTTACTTAATCATCAGTGAATCTGCCGCCAGGCTAAATTGCACGCGTAGCCGTGCAACGGGCACCTAGTATCTTATTAAAATAACAAGCTAAATTATATAATTGATTAATAAATTACCAAACGTTCAATGTTTTAAAAAATGAATAAAATTGCTCCACTTTGTGGGCCTTTTATCACTGAATGGCCTTGTGAGATGTCTTTTTTATCCAATAATATTACAAAGTAAACGATTATCTTAAATTTATTATAATTATTGCAAAATATGTTAGTTTGTTTACTTGCAATTTATGTTTAAAAAATACTGTTTTTTAAATTATTTTTATTTTTTGTGTGTTTTTTTCAATCCTTTTTAGATAGTTGATAACTTTTTTTCTTCAATAGTCAAAAGAATATATTTTATAATAAAAACAAAAAAAAATCAAAATCTTTGTCGATATTTTTGATTTTAGATATTTAATCAAGACGTAACGTATTTATGACGCAATACGCAGTGCCTTGATTAAAAAGCTAAAATATGAAATCGAGAATAATTTTTTGATTTTTTTTGTATTAATTTTAAAATGATAACGTCTATTCCTTTAATTTATTAAAGAATAAAAAGTTATCAACTATCTAAAAAGGATTGAAAAAACACACAAAAAATAAAAATAATTTAAAAAACAGTGTTTTTTAATAATGCATGTAAACAAACTAACAGATTTTGCAATAATTGTAATCAATTTAAGATAATCGTTTACTTTGTAATATTATTGGATAAAAAAGACATCTCACAAGGCCATTCAGTCATAAAAGGCCCGGCCCACAAAGTGGAGCAATTTTATTCATTTTTTAAAACATCGAAGGTTTGGTAATTTATTAATCAATTATATAATTTAGCTTGTTATTTTAATAAGATATCCGTATTTAAAATATACGTAACCTGATGAATAAATTTTAAAATGAGATATTTCCATACAAAAATGTGATAAAAAACGCAAGAGAAGATATGAGAAAAAATGGTGAAATTTGCTCATTCTGCTGGACGATCGCCTTAATGTATGAAGGAAAAAACCCATCTGAGTTGTTCGTATATCAATTATGTTAATCTTTTATCATTACTTTTACCTTTATTGTGGTACAACCGGGACTGGTAAAAGAGTAACCTAATTAATGTAGGAAACAACTCGAACAAGTTGTTTCTTTCATATCTTAGGTTACTTTTTTACCATTACTTTTACCTTTATCACAGATGGCACAACTAGGCCTAAAAGAGCACATTTCTTTCATCCATGTTTGATCATCACCTTTCGTTTTATAATATAATATTTATTATTTGTTAAATATTTTTAGAACATTTTATTGAAGATGAAGGAAGACATGAAGCTCGAAGAAAGACATGAAAACTTTTTATGAAATTTTTTCTAAGACACAGTGCCCGTTAAAGGCGCCGCAATGAACTTGGAGAAATATAATGAACTGATACAAGTTCAAGAAGCAAGAAAAGAAAATGGTAAAGTAAAAAACAGGCATTGGCTGCTAAAACATTATGATGTATTAACTTTGTGTGGAAAGGAGTATCTTATTTCCCCAGTAGTGAATTCAACCCAAATTCTCTATTATGTTGCAAGTGAACATTTGTTTGATATTTTATTTGATACCCATCGAGCTATTGGACACGGAGGGCGGGATAGAATGAAAAAAGAGTTAAATCAAAAGTACAAAAATATTACGTATCATGAAGTTCAATTATTCCTTAATATTTGCGAGCCATGCTTGCAGAAGCGGAAGACGGAAAAAAAAGGTCTAGTGGTAAAACCAATGATATTTTCCCACTTCAATAGCAGATGCCAGATAGACTTGATCGATTTTCAATCTCAAGCAGACGGTGAATACAAATTTATTATGGTATATCAAGACCACTTAACAAAATTTGTCATCCTGAGGGCGCTGAAAAGCAAAAGAGCCGAAGAAGTGGCAAGTCAAATTCTCAGCATATTTTTTCTATTTGGAGCACCAGCAATATTACAATCTGACAATGGACGCGAGTTTTGCAATAGTATTATAGAAAACCTAAAACCGATGTGGCCTGGGTTGAAAATCGTTCATGGCAAACCTCGACACAGCCAGTCACAAGGCAGCGTGGAGAGAGCAAATCAGGATGTAGAGAATATATTGACGACATGGATGTTGGACCAAAATTGCAAAAATTGGAGCAAAGGGCTGGATTATATCCAATTCATGAAAAATAGGGCATTCCACTCAGGGATCAAGCGGTCCCCGAATGAAGCAATGTTCGGGCAAGCTCCTAAAGTTGGACTGTCAACATCAAATTTGCACCCTGAAGTTATAGAAAATATAGATACCGAAGAAGACCTTGAATACGTCTTGGCCAATGTTGAAGAACCAAAAGCAGTTGATGAAGTACAAGAAACGGCAGAAGCAGTTGTCAAAAGTGATGTTCAAATTTTGTTGGAGAGTCAGGAGTTAAATTGTATTAATATAAAAAAATGTGTAATTTGTGAAGTAGAATCGGAGGTTTTTGAAAATGAAGTATGCGCTCTTTGCTTACAAAACAATGTAATTATTGTAATAGATGCTCCAATTTTGATTGATGAGGTAAATTTCACTAAAATAAAATTAAAAAAAATAAAGTAAAATCTGTAATTTAGATTTGGAGAGTGAAACTGATAATGAAATATGCACTTTGCGCAAAAAAAAATTATGTTCACGAAGTCCGTCAACTTGCCAAGGAAAACTTGGAAAATCAGGCACTACACATGAAACACATATCAGATGCCACCCATCCAGTAGCTGAGGAAGGAATGACAGTGCGAATCAAGGTTCCAGACGTAGACAGAGGAAAGGGAGATGCACGTTCTATTTTGGCCGTTCTCGCTAAAACGGAAGATGAATACTTTCAACTAGGAACAAGAGACGGTGTAATAAAGGGACTATATTCCAGATCCCAATTTTCTGTCTGCCCTGAAACTTTGATTTCTGCAGACCTCATTCCTAAAATGAATTAGCACTGCAATCCATTGCCAATATACAGTCTGTTGGGTCGGGACAAGGATTCACAAAATGCAATTGTAAAAACAGATGCAGTAGTAAAAAATGTTCATGTGTAAAAAAAAATCTGCAGTGCAATTCAAAATGCCACTCCGCTATGCCTTGTTGTAATAAATAATAACAATACAACACTATTATGTATTGCACGGTACATATACAAGGTGTACCACAGCTAGCAGCAGAAACTTGGCCAGTGGATTCCTGACCATGATTTAAGTCAAAAATGTTCAAGCAACCATGGCATAATACCAATAGTTATGGAGATAAGCAATATCAAAGTTTGCATTTTTTTTTTAACATTTCTTACTTATTTTTTGCAAAAATTTGAACTATCATTACAGTAACTTATATCGATTATGAAAAATCCATTTGCTTCAATAAAAATTAAATAAAATGATAAAAACCTTGTAAAAAATTACTTTTTACAATTTTTGCAAGGTTTTTATAATTTTATTCGACTTGTATTAAAGCGAATGAATTTTTCATAATCGACATAAGGTATTGTAAGGATAGTTCAACTTTTTGCAAAAAATAATTAAGAAATATTGAAAAAAAAATGCAAACTTTGATATTGCATATCTCCATAAATATTGATATTAGGCCATGGTTACTTGAACATTTTAGACTCATAACATAGTCAGGAATCTACCTGCCAAGTTTCTGCTGCTAGCTCTGGTACACCCTGTACAATATATTATTTATTTGTTAAATATGAATTGAAACAACACTATTATTAATATTTTTAATGTTTACAGCTTTAACTTTGTGGTTAGGTATTATAACAGAATGTTAGTTAGATTAGTATAAACCACTACCTGATATGTTAGGTCTACCGGTTCCGTCTCTTCATCAGGACTAACATTACCTACTATCAATGTAGTGTTAATCCTGATGAAGAGATGGGTACGTTACAAAACCGGTAGACCTAACATATCAGGTAGTAGTTTATACTAATCTAACTAGCATTCTGAAACATCACTGATTTATTCCACAGTATATTTTGAGTGAAAATCTTTTCAAAAAGCAACTATGTAAAAGTATTAAAATTTCTAGAAGCAACCTCTTTTAATCAATAACTTATTTCAACAAAAATTAAAAACAATTTGAGACAGTAGTTATAGAGATGTAATAAGTAATAATTATGTATTGTGTCCATTTTTCTTCCTTTTGCAACTATGTAACAGTGTTAAATTTTAACAATGATGCAAACGTTTTAACTCAAAATAAAATATACAGTGCAATAAAACAGTGTTGTTCCCATTCATATTTAACAAATTTTTTACCTGGATGAGAATTTGCATCAATAAAATTTATTTATTTTATTTTAATTTTATATGTAGATACGTTGTTTGATTCTCATTCACTTATACACTGTTAATGATATAGATCTGTAATCACTTTTTGTTATGTGTCTTTTTTTTTCTTCAAAAAAGAACCTAGTATTGATACGAATATCCTCAAGTAATTTAAGAATAAAATAAATAAATAAAAACAAAAAGGTCAATAAGAACCATGTAGAATAAATACTTAATAACCACAAAATAATTTGCCTATAGACTACGGAAGTTAGATTGGGTTTATCAGTTTTAGTATTTTTATTTTATTATTTAGCAGTTTAATTTTGGTGAGATATTATATAATAAACATTTATTTTCGTGTCTTGATTTGTTGATTAAAAATTGTTAAAAATGATTTGATATTTTATATTACTGTATCATCTTCGTCTAGAAAAAAAGAGAATTTCCTTCGAAAAACAACGGTAAATACAATTTACCATTTAATAATAATAGTGTACAATGTTATAATAATTTATGACATTGTACACTTCGTCAATTTTGACAAGTGTCGACATTTCTTATAAAAACTTAACGCATCTATTTTGCGCGTTCGGCGAGTCATTTATGAAGATGAGAAAAAGAACAAGGGACCAAGGTGAGAACCCTAAGCAACTCCTGAGGTGATAGAAACCGGAGATGAATCATATCCATTTACGGTCACCACTTGAGTTCGATGAGAAATGTAAGATTCTATCCATCTCAATAAGTTGCCGTGGATTCCTATAGCATGAAGTTTTGACAAAAGTATACGATGATTCACCTTGTCAAACGCCTTGCTGAAATCTGTATATATTACATCCACTTGAGATCTCGAATCAAACGATTTGCAAATTTGACTACCAAACTCAAGCAGGTTGGTAGTTGTGGATTTTTTTGGAACAAAGCCATGTTGATTAATGCAAAGTGTCTGACGAAAGTGGGCGAATATGTATCTACAGCAAATAACCTTGAATATCTTTCCAAAACAAGATAGTTTACTTATAGTAAATGAAGCTGAAACTTGAGAGGTTCGTGTACTGGATGTTATGTTTTAGTATAATTAGACACAACATGAACTCTGCTATGTGTTTCATTTGTAACAACATGGCTCTCTACTTTGTCCCTAAAAAGAAAATATATGCTTGAAAATGTACAATACGACGCTTAACTGAATTTATTCTTAGTTTATTTATTCGATAATGACAAAAATTATAACCTAAAAATACAAGTACCCAATCTTTTTGAGTTTAATCGACTGTCTTTTGAATTATACGATGATCAGAATTTCGTAAGTGTTCGCGATTAAAATTCTAAAAATATATTAGGTTTTAGTTACCTATCAAGTCCAGGAGTATGACAGTTCGAGAAACAGAACTATCGCCACAGAATAGAGAATATGCTACCGCTCAAAGGATAAAAATTAGAAATACTGTCGCTTTGTGGTGACTTTGGACTAGACTAGTGTAGAATGAGACACAAAACGCAAAATAAATTTTGAAAAACAAGGTCCATGTGCCATTAGAATCTTGTTATAAAATCATATAATGAAGAATTGGTGCAGACGAAACTTTCAATTTTCAACACTTCAAAATGACCATTTTAATAATATCCGGTACCTACATAATGTTGATATGCACAGAAGAAATTAATAATGCAGTAAGAACCTTGTTCACGCAATAACTTATTAAATTGTTATTCAAGGCCCGGTTGTTTCAATTTGGATAAATAAAAGTTCGTTTAAAAGCATAGATTTTTACAGAAACGGATTTCAGACATGTCAAATTTATTTTTTGACAGTTCGGAAACCAATAAATTCACTAGTAAGTAGAAGTTAAAATATTGTATTCATTTCTATTGGTGAAAAACTCTTTGAATATGATAAGAATGACCTTGAATATAATTTCTCTAAAATGCCAGTGAATGATGGACTCACTAGAAAAACAGATTCACTGTAACACATACATTGTTCAAGAAGATTTTGACATATTTAACATAAAGGTGCTGCAGAGAAAATGCTTCAGAGACTTCATAGTAAAGTGCGAAAAGAGTATCACAGACAACCCAAAATGCTTCTGGTCGTTTGCCAAGAGCATGAATAAACGCGAATATGTTCCACAACAGTTAACGTATCTAGGTAATATATTTTCTGGTGGAACCAATATTACCAGTGGCTTTGCGGAATACTTCACCTCAGTATATGTACCAGTTGTCAATTTAACCAAGGCTAATCTTATTCAAGAAGAATCTTGCCTATCGGATCTTCACGCAAGATATCTCAGTTAATATGGGTTTACGACAGCAAACAGATGTTATGCACAAAGATTACTCTAAATTTCAATCATTCAACAATCAAACAGTTTCAACTCAACAACAATTTCAAACTCAACAAATCATTCAACCGCGTAAACCGAAAAACCCTTATTTACAAGCTAACATCTGTTGGAATACATGGAGACCTGCTGAAATGGGTGTCTTCCTACCTACAAAACTGTAGCCAGGCAGTAGTGGTAAAGGGTTATAAGTCATGCTTCTTGTTCATTCCTTCTGGTATTCCACAAGGGAGTCACTTGGGGCCACTTACATGATATTGACACCTGTTTTCTTAACTCCAAATTCAGCCTCTACGCTGATGACATGAACTTTATAGATATGTTGCAAACGAAAATGACTCTAAATTATTTGTAATATAAATTATAATTGTAAATTATATTATAATTACAAGATGACCTAACAGGCTGACACACAATTGCTCAACTATAAATCCTAAAAAATGTCGTAGTATTACCATCACCAGAAACACAAACTGCATTGGATTTAACTACAACATTAACAATGTACTTGTCTTGCCTGTCAAAGTAATCTGCGATCTTGGTGTACTATTAGACAAAATTGACCTACTTGGAACACATTAACGCCACAACCGATAAGGCGTCTAGAATGCTTGGATTTGTACTTCGGATGATTAAATCGTTCAATAGCACAAGTCTTTAAAATGCATATTTTCCTGTTACGTACTTAGCATTTTAGAATTTGGATCACCAATTTTGTCTCCGCATTCAGCAGACTTTCACAAAAACACTGAGTTTCAAAAATCACATCCACTTCGATAACCATTCTGAAGCACATAAGCACCACAAGATAACTACTCTTGAAGATGGGTGAATGGTAAGCGATACGAAAAATCTTTATAAAATACTTAATAATCCCATAGATTCATCTGAAATTTTAAACTTAATATATTTTAATGTCTCGTAGAGACAAACAAGAGAACCACGCCTTTTCTACTTAAATCATTGGAGAACAAACTATGACAAAATCAGCATTATTAACTGTGTTCTAAATATCTATGACACGGCTTTGCAGAACTTGATAGTTTACATTTAAGTTTTGAGCAATTCACAAAATCTGTTAGTAATAAACTCGCGAGATGACATATTTCCTCCCACTCATGTGAACACACACATACACACAAGAACGCATAAAAACGCACACAGACACATAAAAACACACAAATACACACTCACATAAACTTACTATTTGATACATTGTTTTTTTTTATCAACCCTTATAGATTACTCTTGCAAATATGTGGGTTTTTTTTTAATTGGCCTAAGGATCTGTACATCAAAAACTGTTTTTCTTATTTTTTTAAATTATTTGTATATATATGGCTGTAAGAAAACCTATAAATGAAAAAATAAATTAAAAGAAGACATACAAGACCATAAACAATGATGATCTGGAAAGTTTACATTTCAGTTCTTTGTAAAAAGGCCTTACAAGTGGGCAGTTCGTTTGATGTATAAGAATTGTCAGTGATGTCACGTGGTTATACCCTCAGGAATATCTCAATGCTTTCAATAAAATTGTAGATAAGTTTCTTTTTATTCAATTTGCCGGAATAAAAAAAAAACAATTTATTACTCACTTGCTTATATCGCCAAAGTTGATTTCCGCCCAAGCTGTGACAACTAAATAATGTGACCTCAGCCTTGTCATGAGGATCTGCCACGTCCCAACACATAGAACGCCCTTTCGGCCTGAAAATTATGAAAGAATAATGAATTTGATTTATTGAATTGAAAGAATAAGAACAATGAATTAATAATTGTGAAAAATTCTTAATTTTTTGCGTGTCAAATTTAAGAATACACTGGATTCTGTTTTTACAGTTTTTTTACATGTTTTTGATATAACACGGTGCACAAAATTGTAAGAAGGAGGTCCAATGATAGCGAACTCAATCCAATAACTCAATTTTTGTTCAAAATGAGAGCACCTGTAAATTTGGTAGGAATAGTACACCAACCCTGAATATGTCATGTGATGAAAGTGATTTTATACAAAACATGCGTAAATGTATGTTGGTCTGACAAAGTGAATAAATTTTATTACTTTTTAAATGTGTTATTTTTTTAAATACATTGATATAATAGCAATAATAAATTCTTCACTTGGGCCTCGTATAACACGGTTTTATATAACACGGATGTATAAATTGGCATATTTTTTGTACAACACGCTTTTTATAACACGGTTTCTGAAAAATAAATTAATTAAATAATATGTTTGATTTGTAGATTGCGTCCATGACAGAATATGCCATGAGTCATGATGATCTCACTCAGCATGTGGAGACTTGTCAATTTCGTTTGTTTCGAAACATTTCAGCTACGCTCTGGCATTCAATGGCGCAGTACGTATTTCTTCGTAATCTGTAGATTTTTCTGGCTTATTGTTTGTATGTATGCACTTTACATATTCCATATTATTAATTACGTATATATAATCCTTAGTAGTCCAGAGACATGATGTACATTCCCTAATAGATTCGATCAGCCTTGCCAAATCCTTGGTTATTTAAAAAATATTTTAAGTTGTGTACTCAAACTCATATTATAAATTAAATATGTAGTGCATTTTGTGAAAGTAACTTGTGTCGATATTGTTTCTGCATCCGCTAAAGAAATAAAACAATCAACTTTAAATTCTTGTTGGAAAAAGCTGTGACCAGAAGTAGTCTCCGAAGAATTTTTTTTACCACCAATAGAAGATGAATAACAAATATATAACAAATAATGAAATAAAACAATCAACTTTGTTTTTTTCCACTTATATTTAAGCACTTGTTTCACTACATGTTTCGGAAACGTCCGTTTCCTTCATCAGGTGAATTCATCTGATATGATAGTCCTTTAGTAGGCTATCATTGTCATACTGTAGATAGAGGTTGCTATGGTAGATTTGTTCCATCATTTAGACGTTTGTGCATCATGCTGGCCACTGGATACACTACACTACAC